>JABUQX010000233.1:22500-27500 GCA_015478945.1 Trachelipus rathkii
TTCCTACTAACATTTTTTATAAACTAGTTTCTTCTTTTCTCGATAACATATGCCAACCTAAATGTTCTACAAACGATGTGCGTTTACATTACACCTCTTACCAATGCTCTTCCCTTTCGTTTTAGAAATATCGTAAAGAAAAACTTTCCTCAATATAAATATCTTGTATCTTTTATCTATAACGACTCAATAGGAACATTTTTTAAAACCAAAGAAAGCATTTCTATGAGCTGAAACTTTGACATGGTTTATAAATAAATGTGGCCACTGTAACGTCAATTATGTAATCCAAACTAGCCTACAGCTGAAGATGCGAGCCTTCAAGCACATGGCAATTTCCTTTCTAGCTAATCTCCACATCTCTCAACCAGAGAATTCAGTGATCAGAGATCACTCGGATCTTACAAAACACCCTATATCTCTTCGCAACTTGAATTTTAGTATTTAAATCTTCAACGTAAACCATTTAAAAACGTTTTTTTTTTATCACTTTACATTTACCTGTACTCTTTCTTCCCTCACCTCTCTCTCTCTCTCTCTCTCTCTCTCTCTCTCTCTCTCTCTCTCTCTCTCTCTCTCTTCTTATATTTTTGTTTTCCTTGTTTATTTATTCTTAGTTTTTATCTTTTGATGTTTCACGAACGATATTAAACCTGTATCACATCACACAATCTTTTTACTTATTTGAAATTTTGTTTTATATTTTTACATTTAACTACATTCACTAATCTTATAATTGGATTAATATATAAAATGTTCGCTTTTTTTAGATTTATTTTATATTATGCATAAGTATATAGAGGATGCTTGATGTTCAATACGAAACGTTTACAAGTATGAATTTTAGTATTTTCTTTGGTGTTAATTTTTTCTTAAAGATATTGTTCCTTAGGAATGCTGCAATTTTAAATATATATATATATATATATATATATATATATATATATATATATATATATATATATATATATATATATATATATATATTATATATATATATATATATATATATATTATATATATATATATATATTTACGGTCTTTTTGTTTGACTGAAATGTATCAACATTGATATTGTAGAAAAAGAAAATCGCCTAAATTGATTATGTCTTCAAGGAAGAAGTTCGCCAATTTCGTTTTGAATATAACCAGATGTGTTTGAATGCATGCAAGATATTAAAATAAAAACAAAACACAGGAAAGATAATCAGAAAAAAAACATAAAATAAACCTATTTTTTCACTAGATTATTTTAGTATATATATCTAATATACATTTAATATATTATCTATATATATATATATATATATATATATATTTTATTTTATATTAATATATATATATTATATAAAAAAATATAAATTTATATATATATATATATATATATATATATATATATATATATATATATATATATATATATATTATTATATAATATATATTATATATATATTATATATATATATATTTATAATATATATTATATATATATATATATATATAGTTATCACTCACTTAATTTCAGTTTCAGGTATTTTTCTTTATTTTTCGTAAGGTAGGTTTTGTAAAATATGAGAAGATGGTTTCGATCTACCAGTCGCCCCAACCAGAGACCATAATCTTATCACTTACGCCATCACCTCATATGTTATATAACAGTACAAATATTTAAGACAATGATTACTTTATATATATATATATATATATATATATCATAATATATATATATATATATATTATATATTATATATATTATATATCTATATATATTATATATATATATATATATATATATTAATATATTATATATATATAATGTAGTTTTCTGAGAAAAACCTTACGCCACATTCTAACGATTCTCCATATATATATATATATATATATATATATTATATTTTATATTATATATATATATATATTATATATATATATATATATATATATATATATATATATTACTCTTTTCATGTTAAAAAATAATATTAACAAGGGTCAATGATTTCTTTTCAGACCATGGATAACAAGACTGCAGAAAGGCTTGTTATGAGGGGTAGAATTGTCAGTCTATACGAGTTAGGGATACCTAAGCATCAAATAGAAAGGGAACTAGGTATTGACATTAGCACTGTGCGGAGATGGGCTAGAAGACATGAAGAAGAAGGCGAGTACCGTGACCGTCCTCATACAGGTCGCACTCGAATAACCAGTCAGGAGGAAGATAGGGCAATCGTTGACTTTGCTCAACGTCATCCATTCACAAATTCTGCAATCGTCCGGAGAGAATTAAATCTAGATGCATCACATTCTACCATCCGAAGGCGAATCCATGAATCAGGAATACATCACCGTAGACCAGCTCTAAAACCACAACTAACAGACGATCACAAGTTAGCAAGGCTAGCCTTTGCTAACGCATACATTCAAAAGGATATTGAGTATTGGTCGACGGTAATATTCACTGACGAAAAAACATTTTGCTCAAGTGACCACGGCAGCATACACCTTTGGAGACCAAATAAAACTAGATATGACCCAGCTTATATATACGAAGAGAGAAGAAGCGGCCACGTCACCTGCAACAAGTGGGGGTGGATTAACTTTTATACAGCTGGTGAGCTAAGCCACATACATGGGAGATTTACTTCCGATGTATATCTTGAAATTCTTGAGGAGGTTTTTATGCCCTCTGTTAGAGCATATCTATTTCCTGACCCACAAAAGATTGTATATGTTCACGATAATAGTCCAATTCATAGAGCAAGACGGGTTCAGGAGTGGTTTGCCGAAAATGAACACATGATTGAAGTTCTCGCATGGCCAAGTAAAGCCTGCGATCTGAACCGGATCGAAAATGTGTGGGCATCAATCGTAAAAGACTGGGATCCCCAAGAAGAAAGAAATAGAAGAACTATGGAAGATCATGCTCGCAGATCTTGGGAATATGTGAGAAGAAATTACACGACAATGGAGAATGCAATTTCATCACTACCAAGACGATTACAAGCTGTCATTGACGCGGAAGGTGGATGGACGAAATATTAAATATATATTATAAATATATATTATATATATATTATATATATATTATCTTTATATATATATATATTATATATATATATATATATTATAATATATATATTATTATATATATATATATATATTATTATGTATTTATGTTTGTATATTTACGTTTGTATATTTACGTTTGTATATTTACGTTTGTATATTTATGTTTGTATATTTATGTTTGTATGTTTATGTCTGTATGTTTATGTCTGTATGTTTATGTTTGTATATTTATATGTTTATTAATATATATATATATATATATATATATATATATATATATATATATATATATATATATATATATATATATATATATATATATATATATATAATATATATATATATAAAAATATATATTTATATGTTTATTTTTATATATATATATTGTATATATATATATATATATATATATATATACTACAATAAATGTTAAAAGCCATTAATGAAATATTTACATATATTCCTACAATTTACTTCAAACGTAACAAGCATTATTTTGGTAATAGAATATAGGATCTGTTGCATCGAGAATCCACGATACTACAAATTTTGTAAAAGAACGATACCCATCGTTGCTGTGTGCATACTGAGCCGATTGCAAATGTTATTCAAAAAACGACATTTACTATTTGTTATTTGAGTCCAACAACATTTGTCCCATGATATATTAGCTTAGGTTAATACAACCGAACATAACGTAGCCATACGAAACCTAGGATCCTCTATACTTCGATTGTTAGGTGTAAATTAATTAGTTTGTTAGAGAGAGGAGAGAGAGAGAGGAGAGAGAGACACACACACACAACCACACACACACACACACACACAAACCTACACACAACAACAACACACACACACACATATATATATATTATATATATATATATATTATATATATTAATAATATATATTAATTTATATATATTATATATATATATATATTATATAATATATATATATATATATATATATATATATATACTATATATATTTATATATAGATATTATATATATATATATATATATATATATATATTTTATATATTATATATAATATATATATATTTATATATCTATATATATATATATATATATATATATATATTATATATATAGTAAAATCAGTGATATCAGCTGAAGTTACTAGATTTTGTTAGCAGAAGGAGTATGACACGAAGCGAGATATTTGAAAATGGAAGCTCAGTGGAGTATCTCAAGCTTTCAAATTGATTTCCTTTTACTAGTTTATCCCTATTTTGCCAAGAGGAACGAAATTATAAAAAATTATATTTATTTTTTTATATATATCGCCTACTTCTGTAGATAATGAGGGAAATATATAACATCAAAGTGTCTATATAAAAAATAATTTAATGAATCTTTTCACTAGTCGTTCAGCAGAAATGTCAAATGAAATGAGAAGTCGTAACATAAGATATAGTTGAACAATGTTTTTAAAAAGAAACTATTATAAATTACAGGTTTATAATTGTCTCATTTCACTGTATCTTTAAACGTTCCTATTTCTTTCACTTTGTTTGATGCATGAATATTCGTTCTACCTATATATTACCTATAAAATATTGTTACTAGTTAAAGACTACATTCATTAGGAACAATTTGCAATGATTTCCCATGTTGATTAACAGAGGGAAAATGGTTTGAAGGATCAATAGTGCTTGCACTCGTCTCTGAATACAATATTGCTTGTTGCGATTTATGCAATGCAAAATATTTACTGCCCCCTCCTTCAGAACACTATTTTATATGTATTAAAATGTTAATTGCTAAAATATTCACTATATTTTACAACATAAAACGTAAATACTGCTTTTTTTTTAATTACATTTCTCGTAATAACTGACGACAACAGTTTTAACATGTGCTTCATTTTCATCTTCTGTTAAATTAAACCTTTTCATGCACACTTG
>JABUQX010000233.1:40000-42500 GCA_015478945.1 Trachelipus rathkii
CAATTAGACAAAAACACAAACTACATAAAAGTGCTAAGCTGGGGACTATACCAATGCATGTTTACACAGAATACTCCTCCACTCTTAAAAAACTAATAAGAAAATCCAAAGCCAGTTTCTTTGCTGATAAGTTCAACCAGACTCAATCCAACCCACGTTCGCAATGGAGCATCATTAACGACATTCTAAACCGACACAATAAACTAAAAACAAAAATAGAACAATTAAAAATAGGTGATGAAATAGTCACGAATAAGCAACGCATAGCCAATGAATTGAACTCCTACTTTACTACCGTAGGGGCAGCTTTAGCAGCCGAAGTTCCAGAAACAGAGAGGGTCTTTGCCGATTATTTAAGACCACACGAAGGGCAGAACTTTGCATTCGAAAGAATATCAACATCTGACGTTGAGTGTGTTATAAATGGTCTCATGAATAAAGGCTCTGACCTTCAGAGTGTCCCGAACTGGATATACAAACACTGCAAAAAAGAAATCTCACCTATTTTAGCCTCTCTCTATAACAATTCAATTGACTTACATTACTATCCAACTGACTTAAAAATTGCAAAAGTTATCCCTGTTCCCAAGAGCTCTGACACCTTCCTTCCGAAAAACTCTCGTCCGATTTCAATCCTACATACAACTGGTAAAATCTTTGAAAAATTAGTCCATGCTCAACTTACTAATTACCTGCATGTAAATGGGCTTCTCTCACAAAATCAGTTTGGCTTCACCAAAAACCGCAACACAGAGGATGCTCTGATATTCCTTACTGAAAAACTATACAAAGCACTAAATGAAAAACAAACATGTGTACTTTTACTGTTAGATTTCTCGAAAGCATTCGATGTAGTTCCGCACAACCTACTCTTAAACAAATTAGAGAGACTTGGTATCAGAAATGGTTCACTACAATGGTTTCAGTCATACTTATCCGACCGAACACAATACGTCAGCTTAGGAGACACATCATCCCCACTTGCCTCAATTTCCCACGGTGTCCCTCAGGGCTCCATACTTGGGCCACTATTCTTTAATATATATACAAATGACTTTCAAAATTGTCACAATTCAATACACTCTCAATATGCTGATGACACAGCAATCTTAATATCAGACCGTAATATAAACACACTTAACGACAAAGTAAATAATGAACTTAAAAACATTATAACATGGGTAGAGGCACACAGACTCTCCCTAAATCTACAAAAAACAAATTACATAGTAATAACAAATCAAAAGAACCCTATTCAACTAAATGTAAGAGCAAAAGATATAATTATAAATCGGCTATCGTCTGCCAAGTTACTTGGTGTTATCCTTGACGACAAGCTTTCTTTCAAAGAACACATAAATAGTCTCATTAGCAAATTATCCTATGCTAACTATGCATTCCTTAAGATAAGGAATTTTGTTCCAAAACATATTTTAAAAAACCTTTACTATAGTCTTGTTTATCCACATCTACTCTATTGTCTATCGGTATGGGGTTGTGCAAGTGAATACCTGCTACAACCCCTAATCGTTATGCAAAAAAAAATAATTCGTGTAATATCAGGGCCTCGTAACTACCGTGAACACACAACCCCACTATTCAAAAATTTGTCTTTGCTAAAACTTCACGACATTTACACCCTCACTGTAAGTAGTCATATCTTTAAATACACAAAAGGAACTGCAAATGATCTTTTGGCAAACATAATTGTACAGAACCAAACGTTAAGAACAAACAATCTCCGTAGCACAAATTCCCTTACCTTAGACAAAGCGAAATTCACCTTAACGAAATCTCGGAGGGCTATCTCATATAAGGGCATAGAATTGTGGAATAATCTCCCCAAAAATGTTCAGGAATCACTCACCATTGGTTCGTTTCGTAGAAATATCAGAAGCTTCCTTTTTATTATCTAAATACTAACGCGCGCATTCCTACCCACGTTTAAGGTCCTATTCTACAACAGTTGGTAGCGATTAATTGTAGCGTATTTTTTTATTTATTTATTTATTTATTTATTTATTATAATGAAGATAATTTCAAGATTATTACTTTATTTTTAACATTATTATTATTATTATTATTATTATTATTTATTTATTTATTATTATTAATTATTATTATTATTATTATTATTATTATTATTATTATTATTATTATTATTATTATTATTATTATTATTATTATTATTATTATTATTATTACTATTGTTATTATTATTATTATTCTTATTATTATTATTATTCTTATTTTATTATTATTGTAGAATTAAAACCTTTATCCTTATTATTATAATTATTATTATTTATTATTATTATTATTATTATTATTATTATTATTATTATTATTATTATTATTATTATTATTAATTATTTATTATTATTATTATTATTATTATTATTATTATTATTATTATTATTATTCTATTGTTATTTATTATATTATTATTATTATTATTATATTATTATTTTTATTATTTATTATTATTATTATTTATTAT
>JABUQX010000233.1:45000-53066 GCA_015478945.1 Trachelipus rathkii
TATTGATCTATTGATCTGTTGATCTACTGATCTCTTGATCTATTGATTCAAGTCACATCTTTTACTAAAATTGCATGATTTACATCCTAAAGCAGTAAATCAATAAATCAATAAATCAAACTGCCTTCCCCACCCCTTTCGTGATCTATTGATCTATTGATCTATTGATTAAAATCATATTTTTTTTTTACTAAAATTGTCACGTTTTAAATACCCTAAAGCAGTAAATCAATAAATCAAACCACCCAACCTACCCTCCTATCCAGCCATAATCTATTGATCTATTGATCTATTGATCCATTGATTCAAGTCATATTTTTTAGTAAAATTGTCATGATTTACATACCCCAAATCAGTAAATCAGTAAAACAAACCAGCCACCCCTCCCTCCTCATCAGCCCATGATCTATTGATCTATTGATCTATTGATTCACGTCATATTTTATATAACATAACACAAAAACCTTTTTATTTATTTTTGTTTTAAATGCTTTAAACATTTTGTTTCTACCAAAATTTGTATGCTTTTCATGTTTATAACTTAAAAAAATTGAGTTTTATCCAAACAAAACATAAAAATAACAAAGTTCTATCCAAACATAACATAAAAATAGGTTCTTTCAATAAAATATCATAGTAAAGTGTTATAGTTTTCAGATTTTAAATCAGTAAATCAGTAAATCAGTAAATCAGTAAATCAAATCACCTTTTCCTGCTGTCCCCTACCTACCCACCCGTCCATAACCTTTTGACCTAGTGATCTATTTATTCAGGTCACATTTCGAGTATCATTTCGGATAAACATAGCACAAAAATAAGTAAATCAGTAAATCAGTAAATCAAACTGCCTGCCCTACCTCTTACGTGATCTATTGATCTATTGATCTATTGATCTATTGATCTGTTGATCTACTGATCTCTTGATCTATTGATTCAAATATTTTTTACTAAAATTGTCATGATTTACATACCCTAAAGCAGTAAATAAATAAATCAATAAATCAAACTGCCCTCTCCACCCCTTTCGTGACTATTGATCTATTCATCTATTGATCTATTGATTCAAATCATATTTTTTTTACTAAAATTGTCACGTTTTAAATACCCTAAAACAATAAATCAGTAAATCAAACCAGCCAACCTACCCTCCTATCTAACCATAATCTATTGATCTATTGATCAATTGATCCATTGATTCAAGTCATATTTTTTAGTAAAATTGTCATGATTTACATACCCTAAAGCAGTAAATCAGTAAATCAGTAAAACAAACCAGCCACCCCTCCCTCCTCATCAGCCCATGATCTATTGATCTATTGATCTATTGATTCAAGTCATATTTTATATAATATAACACAAAAAACTTTTCATTTATTTTTGTTTTAAATGCTTTACACATTTTGTTTTTACCAAAAAATTTATGCTTTTCATGTTTATAACTTAAAAAAATGAGTTTTTTTTACGTGCCCTAAAGCAGTAAATCAGTAAATCAAACCACCAACCTTACCCTTTCCATCCTCCTATGATCTATTGATCTATTGATTTAAGTCACATCTCGATTATCATTTTGGATAAATATAACATAAAAACAAGTTCTTTATACAATTATCAACGAATATATGCTAACGTAACAAAGTGTTCACATTAATAATGCTAACATAACATCATCGGGACTAAGAATATAGTGTACCACAAAAAACCTAACATACCTTACGTACGAATAAACTGTCAACATTAACAAAATTAAACACTTAACAACAGTAAAGTAACTAACATAGCATGCATAATCGTAACCTATTCACACTTTTGTCAAACATATCTCAGACATGTCAATATTAATTTTACATTAACATTGAAATATTTAACAAAAACATTTACCATAACCTTACCTAACTACCATAAGACCTAACGGGTAAAGACAAACACAGTAAAGTTTTATCCTTTGTAAAGCTAAACTATGAACATAACATACTTAGGCAACACAACAGAAATAAACAGCTATGATTAACATACTAATACAAAATTTAAGGCATAGCCTGTCTAAATTATCATACTGACCAACGAATATAATGCTAACGTAACAAAGTTTTTCACATTAACGTCGTAATATTTAATAAAAATTCATCATAACCTTACCTAAATATCATAATCTCCAACGAATAATTGCAAACATAACAAAGCTTTATCCAAACAAAACATAAAAATAACAAAGTTTTATCCAAACATAACATAAAAATAGGTTCTTTCAATAAAATATCATAGTAAAGTGTAATAGTTTAAAGATTTTAAATCAGTTAATCAGTAAATCAGTAAATCAGTAAATCAAATCACCCGTCCCTGCTGTCCCCTACCTACCCACCCGTCCATAACCTTTTGACCTAGTGATCTATTGATTCAGGTCACATTTTTAGTATCATTTCGGATAAAAATAGCACAAAAATAAGTTCTTTATATACTAAGCGGGTTTTGGGCCTCAGCCCTTTGGGCTGAGGTCTTACCTTTCCTTCGGAGGGGTAATGCCCGCTTACACCCCCTTAGGGGTGATCCCCATCTGCGAATTCACACCTTTTTAAGGGACGCATCCTCTTGGGATTTCTCAAGGAAGGAGATGTGTTGCTTTAGATACTTTATTACATATTGAAAATTAACTTCTTACGCTCCCCCTCGGGGTAGCCCAAGATGGGTCTTCACGCATCTCTCTGGGGTGATTTCCCTGTAGTGGGGCTCATCGTTGAAAATTGCTCAGTTATTTATCGTAAAAATTGAGATTATGTTGATTAGTGAGCGCATTCGTGAAAGTTTTTGTATAAAGATAAAAGTATTCCTAATGATAAGTCTATAGTGTAAGCCTAACAAACCGAAGGTATTGCGTAATGTTCCGAAAGGTAGGATAAGTTAAGTTTTATTGACAATGTTAGTTACTTACCGTTAAAAAGCAAAGAACATTGTCAATGAAAACTGTTTATTCGTGAGTTAGGTACGTTATTTTAAATATTACTATGAATATGTGAAATTAACGCTAATTTGTTAGAAAAATGATGAGTTTCGTAAGATATTACTGTGCTTACTGACGATGATGTGTTAGTAACGTGAGCCTAGGTTAAGTTTTTCTGAGTTATGTTAGGTTTGCTCGAGAATTTTGCTAATGTCTACGTTTATTCGTAGTTCAAAATGATGTTACTTTCGAAACGAGTGACACTTTGATGAAAATAGCGTCAATTCATAGTTCAAGATGCTGGTATCTTTGATAGATTGGTCACTTTGTTAAGGGATTTTGTTAGATAATACTGCTTTAACTGATGCTGATATCTTTTAAAAGTGGGGCTACATTGAGTTTTGTGTGTCCTGATAGCTACTTTACCTTTGATAAGTAGGGAATTTTGCAGATGTAAGCAGATTATTCATACGTTAGGTATGTTAGGTTTGCCTTTGTACATTATATTCTTAGTTCAGGTTATGATATGTTAGCTTTATTGATGTGAAACCTTTGTTACCTTAGCATATATTCGTTGGTCTGTATGATAATTAGATGAGATTATGATAAATGTTTGTTAAATATTACTATGTTAAGGTAAAAATACCTATGATATGCTACAGATACGTTTGAAAAGGTGTGAACATAGGTTACGTTTGTATGCTATGTTTAGTTTACTTTTATCTGTTGTTAAGTACGTTTACTTTGTTAATGTGACCAGTTTATCCGAGCGTAAGTGTGTAGGTTTGTCGTTTGTACCATTATATTCTTAGTCAGGTTATGATGTTTAGCTCTATTAGTGTACTACAACTTTTGTTGCGTTAGCATATATTCGTAGGTCAATATATAAAGACTATTTTTATGTTATGTTTATCCAAAATGATACTCGAAATATGACTTGAATCATTAGATCAATAGATCATGAGCGGATGGGTGGGGAGGGGCCTGCAGGGACGGATGGTTTGATTTACTGATTTACTGATTTACTGATTTAAATTCAGTAACGTATTACATTTTACTATGACATTTTATTCAAAGAACTTATTTTATGTTATGTTTGGTTAAAACTTTGTTATGTTTGCAATTATTCGTTGGTGATTATGATATTTAGGTAGGGTTATGCTGAATTTTTGTTAAATATTACAAAGTTAGTGTAAAAAACTTTATCACGTTGGCATTATATTCGTTTTCAGTATGATGATTAGACAGGGTTATGCCAAATTTTTGTTAAATATTACCATGTTAATGTAAAGTTAACATTGCTGTGTTAGCGATATGCTTGAAAAAGTGTGAATAATTTACGTTTTGTATGCTGTGTTAGGTACTTTACTGTTGTTAAGCATGGAACTTTGTTAATGTTAGTAGTTTATTCGTGCGTAAGGTGTGTTAGGTTTGCCGTTGTACATTATATTCTTAGTTCAGGTAATGTTATGTTAGCTTTATTAATGTGAAAACATTGTAACGTTAGCATATATATAATTATTAGTATATACAGAACTTATTTTTGTGCTATGTTTATTCGAAATGACACTCGAAATGTGATCTGAATCAATAGATCAATAGATCAAAAGGTCATGGACGGGTGGGTCGGGTGGGGATTGCAGGAATGGGTGGTTTGAATAACTGATTTACTGCTTTGTAATCAGTAAACTATTACACTTTACTATGATATTTTATTCAAAGAACTTATTTTTATTCTATTTTTGGCTAAAACTTTGTTATTTTTATGTTATGTTTGGATAAAACTTTGTTATGTTTGCAATTATTCGTTGGGGATTTTGATATTTAGGTAAGGTTATGATGATTTTTTTTTAAATATTACGAAGTTAATGTAAAAAAACTTTGTTACATTAACATAATA
Source organism: Trachelipus rathkii (assembly GCA_015478945.1). NCBI lineage: Eukaryota > Metazoa > Arthropoda > Malacostraca > Isopoda > Trachelipodidae > Trachelipus > Trachelipus rathkii. The sequence goes on from JABUQX010000233.1 coordinate 49,836, forward strand.
TTCGTTGTCGGTATGATAATAAGACAGGGTTATTCTGAATTTTTGTTAAATATTACCATGTTAATGTAAAATTAACATTAATCTGTAAGAGATATGCTTGAAAAAGTGTGAATGGGTTTCGTATTGTACGCTGTGTTAGGTACTTTAATATTCTTAAGTATGGAACTTTGTCAATGTTAGTGGTTTATACTTTGTCAATGTTAGTAGTTTATTCGTACGTAAGGTGTGTTAGGTTTGTTACTGTTCATTATATTCTTAGTTTAGGTAATGCTATGTTAGCTTTTTTAATGTGAAAACATTATTACGTTACCATATATACGATGGTTAGTATATAAAGAACTTATTTTTGTGCTATGTTTATCCGAAATGATACTCGAAATGTGACATGAATAAATAGATCACTAGATCAAAAAGTTATGGACGGGTGGGCAGGTAGGGGACAGCAGGGACGGGTGATTTGATTTACTGATATATTGATTTACTGATTTAAAATCTGTAAACTATTACACTTTACTATGATATATTATAGAAAGAACTTATTTTTTGTTATGTTTGGATAACACTTTGTTATTTTTATGTTATGTTTGGATAAAACTTTTTGTTTGCAATTATTCGTTGGGGATTATCATATTCAGGTAAGGTTATGATTAATTTTTGTTAAATATTACGAAGTTAATGTGAAAATCTTTGTTACGTTAGCATTATATTCGTTTTCAATATGATAATTAGACAGGGCTATGCTAAATTTTTGTTATTAAGTTGTTAATCATAGCTGTTTATTTGTCTGGTTGTTGTGTGTTAACGCAGGGATGGCATTTTTGGTGATTTTTTTAATTTTTTTTTAAAAAAATCAATTTGTGATTTTTTTTTATTTTTTTGATATTTTTTATTTTTTGGATTCGTAACGTCACGCGAAATATAATTTGCAGGTTACAAATTATATATCGCGTGACGTTACGAATCTGAAAAAAAAAAAAAAAAAAAATAAAAAAAATCACAAATTGATTTAAAAAAAAAAATTAAAAAAATCACCAAAAATTCCATCCCTGGAGTATGTTATGTTCATAGTTTAGCTTTACAAAGGATAAAACTTTACTGTGTTTGTCTTTACCCATTAGGTCTTATGGTAGTTAGGTAAGGTTATGGTAAATATTTTGTTAAATATTGCTATATTAATGTACAATTAACATTGACATGTTAGAGATATGCTTGACAAAAGTGTGAATAGGTTACATTTATGTATGCTATGTTAGTTACTTTACTGTTGTTACGTGTGGAATTTTGTTAATGTTGACAGTTTATTCGTACGCGTAAGGTATGTTAGGTTTGTTGTTGTACTCTATATTCTTAGTCCAGATGATGTTATATTAGCATTATTAATGTGAAAACTTTGTTACGTTAGTATATATTCGTTGATCAGTGTGGTTCGATACCGCCTTGACACAAACAGGAAAGACAGATCGTTCGTTTCTATGCGTATGTTTATTCCAAAAAGGAATACTCGAGAGTGTGGAGACTTGGATAAATAGATATAGTCATCGGGAGGAACTGGGGATGGTAGGGTGGGTGGTTGCTGATTTACTGATTTTACTGCTTTAGGGTACGTAAAACTCAAATTTTTTAAAGTTATAATACATAAAAAGCATAAATATTTTTGTAAAAACAATCACAGAAAAAGCATATAAACAAATAAATAAAATGTTTTTTTTATGTTATATAAAATATGAGTTGAATCAATAGATCAATAGATCAATAGATCAATTGATCAATAGATCAATAGATCAATAGATCAATAGATCATGGGCTGATGAGAAGTGAGGGGTGGCTGGCTTGTTTTTAAACTAATTTAACTGATTTACTTGTTTAGGGTATGTAAAACACATGAATTTTTAACCCCTAAAAAAATGAATGAATCAATGGATCAATAGATCAATAGATCAATAAATCATGGTTGAATAGGAGGGTAGTTTGGGTGGTTTGATTTACTGATTTACTGCTTTAGGGTATGTAAAACGTGACAATTTTAGTAAAAAAATATGACTTGAATCAATAGATCAATAGATCAACTCGGAAGGGGTGGGGAGGGCAGTTTGTTTTCTGATTTACTGATTTACTGCTTAGGTATGTTACATGACAATTTTAGTAAAAAATATGACTTGAATCAATAGATCAATAGAACAATAGATCAATAGATCAAAAGGTCAATAGATCAAAAGGTCAATAGATCACGGAAGGGGTGGGGTGGACAGTTTGATTTACTGATTTACTAATAACACTGTCAGTCGGTCTTTCAATCGGCCAGCCGGTCTGTCGATCGGAAACTCGCTCGCTACCTAACCCGGGTAGATATATAAACGCAGAAACGAAAAGAAAAAGGATAAATTGAATACATTTGACATTGCCACTAAAGGAGGGGTAGCACCTTAGATATCCTAGCGACATTACAACTCGGCGGTAATCAGTTTAACTTACCATTAGACAATATACCAAGTTTCAAAGCGATACGTTAACTCCTTCGTAGCAAAATCTGGGTTCAAACAAAGTGACGTCAAACTACTACTACTGAGGTGGCAGGAAAAAAGGAAGCACCGCAGCGAACAAGTCTGGAGTTACTAATATCAACACAAAAACTCATCGTGCCGACACAGCACCCTTGTGCTTCGGAGGACGTTGTAAAAGTGGTGGTATGCTGAGTGGAAAGTTCCCCTTCTGAAGCACTTGCAGCTACGAATATCCTATAGAAAAGAATTAAGCAAGCATAACATCTGCGCCCACAAGATAAGAGGGTCAAGTGAACTAGAAGTATAGGACAGTTAAGCCTTTGGCCTCTGACTCGATGCTATCCAAATGCCGGGTGAAAACCAAGAAGCCCTTCTCCCTCGCAATTTAGAGCAGCCACTCCATACAAAGGGCGAGGATGAGAAACCCCTTGGTATTAGCTGAGCCTGAGAGAGAAAAGTCTCGCATCTTATACAGAGCTCCCGTTTCTTTGAGGCCGCCCAGCAACCGTTGTGATGTGAGGTTTCCAAGATATTTTTTTACTTTATGTTATGGCCAAGAATGTTTATATTGTCAAGGAGAGACGAGAGAACGTCGAAGAGATGGGGAAAGTTAGAAGGTGTTTTAGAAAGGGGGATTTGTAGAAGTTGGGTTTTTAAAGAATTAATTTTAAACAAGGTTGAGCGACCTCACCCCGGAATTCTGTCAGATCAGTCGAGAATAGAAATCGGG
>JABUQX010000234.1:0-11586 GCA_015478945.1 Trachelipus rathkii
ATATATATATATATATATATATATATATATATATATATATTTATATATATAAAGAATGTTTTTCAAGTAATTTAATCCATTTTTAAAGGGTCATTATTTTTAGTTAGATCTTATGAAACCATTGTCCCCCCTCTACTTTTACTTTTCCTATCTCTCTTCTCTCTTTTTTCCTTGTTATCTTCCCATTTCCTATTATTTTTATCTACACATCAAATTTATTTTTTCTCCTCCATCTTCTTAAAGAAGCATATAGAACTTCAAAATTTAAGAAGTTATTAATCCTTATGTTTTCGGTCATCCATCAAATTCCTTATACTTAAATAAATGTTAAAATATTAATTTTTCCGTTGGAATTCTTTTGGAGACTAACTTTGTTCCTTATGGTTTTTTTTGTTCGTTTTCTGTTTTGTTATTAATATTTTGAGGTTTTAATTTAGTTTTTAAAGATTCGATTTTATCCTAACATTCTATGTTGTTAGTTTTTATGACATATTTAATATATTTAACATACTTAATTGTATTTTTTCCCGAATTTGTGTCTTTTTTCTGTATGTATGTATGAAATGCATTTATGGATTGGTATGGTGTGCTTGTTTATATACTGCCGCACTAGTAATCTTCATAATAGTAAGTAATTTATATCATCATAATCGATTAATTATTTAATTCCTTTCCCTTTGTTTACGATTTTAAATTTTATGCTGAAGAGCTCTTTTATAAATGTACGAAATTACCAGTTAGATAAATAAATAAAATTAAATTCTAATAAAGTTCTTATAAACGCTTTACCAAAAAAAAGAAGGGGTAAGAAATTCCTTTTGAATAAAGATATAATGAATATATTTCCTAAGAGACAGGAATTTCCTCTTACATAAGGTTGTAAGTTATATGAAATCCTTAATATGAAGGAAAATCTTCTAGTATATGGTTACAGAACTTTATATTATTCCTCGAAATATTCAGGAAATTTCCTTCATATGCGGGAAGAGTATTTCCTTGTAATGGAATAACCTTTCATCAATATACGAGTTGCTTTTTTCCGTTTGGCCTTGCCCATTGATTTGTGTGGCATTTCCTCCATTTTGAGGAGATGTTTATCAGGAGGCCTTTGTATAATTCGTGCCTTTGCATCTCTTTATTAATTTGACATAGGAGTTTCTTAAAATTCATTTATATATTTTTGGGCAACCCTCGAATTCAATTTCCTTTAATAGACTCTTTCACTTTTATCTTCTCTTATACTTCTGAGTTACAGGCTCTATAGACATCACGCATATACTATACATATATATATATTATATTATACTATATATATTATATATTATAATATATATATATATATATATTATATATGTTTATATATATTATATATTATATATATATATATATATTATTATATATATATATAATATATATATAATAATTTATTATATATATATATTATATATATATTTATATATATTAATTAAAATTGAAACAGAGAAAATAGAGTAATTCTGCAGAGAAATGTTACAGATAATTGTAACAATGTATTTTGATCACTTGGCCAAGGAATTAATTTACGGTCATTAATCTGAAAGAAAATACTTGATTTAAAAAAAAAAAAACAAAAATTCTTCCATTTTCGAAGTGTTGCAAAATTGCTTTAATCGTTTTTTCTCTCTTCACATATTTACTAGTTCTTTTTTCAACTTAATGATGTTCATCATAATTTATTATGTTTATTTGGTTGGATATATGTGGGTTATCTGGATATAGGAATTTATGCTAGTATGTTTGAGGAAGGAGGAGGGGCAATATAGATATATTATGTGGATGAACGAGATATTTGTGGTGAATGGGAATTTTCTTGTGAGGGTACGTGATGTATGTAATATAAATGTGGTTGTGCCGTTGGTGATGCTTGTTAGATGATTAATATCTATTATGAATAGGTTTGGTTAACATATATATATATATATATATATATATATATATATATATATATATATATATATATATATATATATAATATATATAGTATATATATTTACATAAGTTAGATGTATATTATATATATATATTATATATATATATATATATATATATATATATATTAACTCACTATATAATTATATTAATATATATAGTATATATATATTTTATATTATATATATATTATTACTATTATATATATTTTAATATATTTATATTATTATGTAAATATATAATTATTATTATATAGTTATAACATATATATATATTTTACATATATTATATATATATATATATATTATATATTATTAATTATATATCTTATATATATTATATATTAATATTATATATATTCATATATATTATATATTATTATTATATAATATATATTTATTTATTATATATTTTATTATATATATATATATATTTTATTATTATCAGTGGCGGCTCGTGAACCGAAAACATGGGGAGGCCTTAAATATATATATATATATATTATATATATATAAACGAACTAGAGATTAAGATGTATGGGAATGAGGTGGAAAATGGGAGTTTTTTTTCTTTTTTTCTTTTTTTAAGTTTGGTTACAAACTTGAGAAGGGGAGAAGTGTGACGAGGTGAACCAACTAAATGGATTTTGAGGTATAATTAAAGAGGTGAGGTTTTTAAAAGTTAGATTCTATAAGACATCTCACCAAGATCGGATTACTCAGTGCCCAGGATGAGAAAATAACAAGAAAAGATCCCGTGGGAGAAAACGGTAAGAAAGTAAATTCATAAATTTGTTATGTTTATTTAAAAATAGTAGGAATTATTATTAATAAGTATTTATGTTGATAGGGAATCAAGCCTAGGAGCCGAGCTTGAAAATTGAGCCTGAGCCTCGGACGGAAAATTAACAGGAATTTATAAAGGTGAAAATTCATCGGGAAAAGAAAAGGAAGGATTTTAGTCATTTTGTTTGATCTTAGGAAAACAGAAGACAAATGAGTCAGTATTCTCTTGCTTGCCTGAAGTTGGGACGTAACTTAAATTCTATTGCAAATGACGAAGCCTCTCTCTCATATTTGGAAGTTTTTTATGGTGTTAAGTATTCACTTGTATGGATTGGTTAGTGAGTAACTTTTCCATGTTCACAGTTTAATGTTTACTCCGTTGGTATTAAGATTTAGTAATACGTAACCTTTCGTTTATAAAGAATTTTAATATTTGTTGTTGTGCTCATTCATTTGAAAAGTTTAACACTTGCTCAGTTGGCATTTATTAATACGTAACCTGTTTATTTTAGGGAATTTTCATATTTGATATTGTGATTATTCATTTAACATTTACCAAGTTGGTTTCAAGATTCGTTATTACGTGACTTTTGATTTACAAAGAATTTTGATATTTATTATTACGCTTAAGAAATTAACAGGTGGCATCTCATTGTTTAATAAACTTTTTGTGCTAATATTAACACAGGTCTCACAAACATTGCCGTGGCATTAATCGGAAGTGTGAATTGAACAGTGATGAGAATTTGTGTCGTCTACCAGAAATACCGAATGTGACTTATTTTACTACTTATAGATTTAGGTTTATTTTAAGTTTAGGGATTTGTTATTGAATATCGATATTATTTTAGGGATTTGATATTGAGTATCGATATTATTTTAGGTTTAGGGATATGATATTATTTTGGGGATTTGATATTGAATATCGATATTATTTTGGGGATTTGATATTGAATATCGATAATATTTAAGGTTTATGATTCGATGTTTGAATATCGATATTGGAAATAATGATAATGATTTGAACTAAGTAGAAATGTGTTGCTTAAATTTTTGTTAAATCTATAAAGAAAATCGTATTTGTGTTTTACCTCTCCACTTGTTGCTTCAAATATTTAAGGTTAATCAGGTTAAGTAATAATCGATTATTTCTCTCAGGTTACGATATTAAGGTTAATTTATTTATTGAACTCCTCATTCCTCATTATCTGACTCACTCTCGCAATTCCCTTTTTATTACAGTGGTGGTTCGTAGTGTGTGGACCGTTTCCCTTGACCTCGCGCCGATGGAGAAATAAACAACAACACACATTTTACCTATGGTTATATTAAGAATCATCCTCACTTCTCAAGCAATTATATAAAACTCATATGAAGCAACAGATGCCAATTTGAAATTAATTTTCGGCACTTCTAGGATTTCACAAAAATTTGTATAACCAAAATTAGAGCCAAAATTATCAAAAATTATAGCTAAAATTATTACAAAAATATAGTGAAATTTTAGTATAACTATCTCTCTCTCTCTCTCTTCTTTCTCTCTCTTCTCTCTCTCTCTCTCTCTCTTCTCTCTCTCTCTCTCTCTTTAAATATATATATAACATTCATTTGCACACATAATGTATGTTAGGCAGCTTCACTTATATGTATACACTATATATATACTATATATATATATATATATATATATATTATATATATTAGTTTTTTTTATTTATTTTAAAAAAAATTAGTTTTTTATTTTTTTTCCAAAACATATTTATTGCAAAGGGGTAACTCTACTTATGAGTAGAGTTGCCAATTTGGGAGGAGTTATTTTATGACGTTTTCGAGAGGAGGCTTTGTGGAAATATCCTCAAATAGACAAAATAAGAATACAGGTTTCTTTTACGTTGCCATGAACAACACCAGTGTTTTGAAAACATTATAATTATGCTTTCTTGAAGGCACAATCGAAAATCCTCCAGTCAATGATCCTTATGAAAAATAATGTTTCGCAAGAGAATAAATGATTCTAATGTAAAATTAGCGTCTTGTATAACATTTTAAACATTATTTATAGTAATAAATAGTAAATTTGAATTATTTTACTACATTAGTTGCTTTTAATTTTTTTTAGAGGAGGCCCGGCTTCCTGTGCTTCCACCGTAAAACCGCGCCTGATATATATATATTATAATATTATATATATATATATATATATATTATATTTATTATATATATATTATATATATATATATATAATATATATATTTATGAGATGTTTGCATATGAATGTAATATTCGTGGATGGAAGTAGTATTTTGGGTGAATAATATGGTGTACTTGTACTTAAATGAATGTAATGTTTGTTGGGTGAATGTGATGTATGTAAATATATGTATTTATGTATCAGATGTATGTAGATGTAAATATGGTTTAGGACAAGTTATTAGAGTTAAAATAAATGAGAATGTTAAAATAAGTATTTGCTACTATAAAATAGTTTTAAATAAATATTATTAAGTTGCAGTTTTGTTTGAAAAATTTTAAATCTTATCACGCCCAAAAACAAATTAGAATTAGAATTAGACCTGCAAATATTTACAAAAAAAGTGCTATAATAAATAAATAAATAAATAATAATAAATAAATAAATAAATAAATAAAGATTATATCATCTGCTAATTCTGTAAAGCGACGTAGATATAAACCCATCTATCAACCCAATTAGGGAGAAAATCCCGCCAAAAATGTTCGGTATAAATAAAATATTGGAACGATTCGATCCTCATTATCGTCTTTTGAAAATAAGGTGACATTAAGTGCTTTTAAAATTGATTTCCATTCCGAATGGAATAAAAAACAGGAAAATAAATAAGAAATAAAGAAAAGAAAAAGAAAATTAAAAAAAAAAACAGCTGTCGTTAATAAAGATGATTTGATTGTTGGTGTGAGGCGTTTTACGATCTGAAATATGAACCTTAAAATCAATTTTTTTTTTTGCTTTGTTGGGTTTTAAAATGTTTAGAAAAATTTTTTATAAATTTTAGATTGAAGTTTTGCTACTTATGAAATTTTTTTGTGCAATATTTTAACAATATTTTCTTGAATAATTCAAACAATATTTTGAACTTATACGCAAATATTCCCACTGATTAAACATACAATAATTGAGTAAAATTTTTTATATAATTTTGTTTAATTGTTTCTACGAAATTTTAAGAATTTTTTTAAAATTTTTTAAGAATATTCCACCAATATTTTCAACAATTTTAACAGACAATAATTTAACTATTTACTCGACTTGTTTAACGTTTTCAATAGTATTTACCAAATATTTTCAGCAATATTTAATTATTTTTTTCAATATTATTTCTCAATTCAATAATCTTCTAAAAATCTTTCAGTAATATATTAAGTTACAATATTTCAAAATATTATAAAAATTATCCCTATAGTTTCACAATTTCAAAATATTTACATCTTGTTGCAAATAATTTCCCCGATCAAGCTAAAACATGGTTTTATAATAAAAAAAAAAAATTGCTATATATGCTATATATTTATTTTATTTGATATATATATATATATATATATTATATATATATATATATATATATATATATATATGTATATATAATATTAATATATATATTATATATATATATATTATATATATCTATATATATATATATTATATATATATTATATATATTTATATATATATATATATATGTATACTATCATATATATATTATATTATATATATATATTATATATATATATTATATAATATATATATATATTTTATATATATATATATATATATATATATATTATATATATGTATGTATTCTATATATATATATATATATATAATATATATATATATTATATATTATATATATATATTATATATATAATATATATTATCTATATATATATATTATCTATATATAAGTAATATATAATATATATAATTAAAATATATATATATATATAAAATATATATTAATATATATATATATATATATATAATTATATATATAATATATATATATATATATATAATATATATATAATATAGTACTATATGAATAAAAAATTTTTAGGGTTGGAGCCACCCCCACCCCACTCAATCAGTGAAATATTTATTCAAGTTGGCTGCTCTAGAGATGCAAATTAATATAAATTTGAGCTTATTTTTAATAGGAGCGCTAGAAGAAGAAATAACTATCGAAATCTTTTATTCTTAAAAAAAAACAAAAAAAAACGGTCATATTGACAATCATAATTTTCTTTCTGCGCCGCGAATGCTGAACAAGCAACTAAGAATTCGCTCCCATATTATATATATATTATATATATATATTATTAGTATATATTATATATATATATATATATATATATATATATATATATATTATAATATTATATATATATATATATATATATATATAATATATATAATATAATATTATATATATATATATATATATATATATATATATTATACAAATAGAAAGCTTTGTCGTAGTGCGCATGATCCGCAATGCAAAGATGGCCTTAATATGCGTCATCCAAAAGCTATTTGAGAAGTGCAATTATAATTATGGGCGAACTTAATAGAGGCATGAAAGGCAAATGAATTAATGTCATCTTTGAGCCTTCTTTCGCCCTAATATTAAATGCATATACACAGATTTAATTACAACTCACAATCTCCAATCTAAATAAGTAATAATAACAATAATAATAAAATAATAATAATAATCAATTAATTTCTATTTCAATTTCAATCTTTAAAACTTTATTGCGAGATAGAGCTTCCTTTATCCACTCTTAGTTCAACTATAATTTTGTTGAAGAAGAAATTTATATTGTTTACATAGTAAACAATAGGAATCCGTTCTTTATTTCCATCAATCAGTTATAATAACACAAAATAAGTTCCCTAGTATCCTGAAATGGGTCTACTAAATCTAACGAAATACAGTGTCGTGTCCTTTGAGACCTGTTATAAATATAGTTTAATAACAAATGAAATATAGTATAGTAGTTATAAATGATAATAAAAACAATAACCATAACAATACAATACTAATAATAAAATAATAATTAAAATAATAATAATAATAATTCAACAATAACACTTGATTTAATAATTAAGTTTTTGGCTTAAATTTTATAAAAAACAATAATAATGAAAAATAATTCAATAATATATAATAAATATAAAATAATATAATAATATAATAATATAATAATAATAACGATAATAATGAATAAATAATAATAATAATAATATATAATAATATATAATGAATAGATAATAAATTATAATATAATAAATAATGTGCCAACACAGTGTGATCGTGTCCCTTTGAGATACCGAAAATAGTATTAATAACAGATAAGTATAGAATGATAATAATAAACAATAACCCACATAAACAATAATTTAATATAATAATATAATATAATGAATAATAAATCAATAATAATATAATGAATAATAAAGTACGTGTATAATTTAATTAAACATTAAGATATAATAATTATGATAATTAATAATAGAAGTAATATATTAACTTTTGAGTGAAGCTGCTTTTAAATACACCACTATTCCATTCTTTAGTATAGATTATAATGAATACATGTAATAATATAATAAGTAATATAATAATATTCAAATAATTAATATAAGAGAATAATATATAAGAGTACATAGATATAGTAGAAGAGTAATAATAATGAATAATATATAATAATAAGATATTATTATTAATTACACGTTAATGGAGAGATATGTAATAATAATAATAATAAATCATAATAAAATAATAATAATAATAATAATAATAATATATTATATAATAATATAATAAATAATAATACTAATGACAAATAAATTAATAATATATTGAAATAACAATACGATATTTAATAATCGAAAAGAAAGCAATATACTAGTTTATTAAGTGGGAGATAAAAATGTTGTAAATACAGTTAATAGATTATTAATAACTGTTAACAGATGAAAGATAGTGGTATCTAACTAGTATCTTCACAATCATCCTATACTACAGAGCAGCCACCACCTAACTACCACACTCCATATAGTAAAGAAGAAAACTAGATAGTGGCAAATAGAAGGAATATAAGGAAATAAATATAGGATAGGGATATAAGAAGAAGGCTAAAGGAGGTAGAAGAGCGATACAGTTCCAAATAGAAGAAATTAAATAAATAAATAATGATATATAATAATAAATTAAATAATAAAGTTAACTAATTAATACTTTTAACATATATAATAAATAATATTAAAAACATAATAATAAATAATAAAATGGAGGCATAAGCATTATTTTTAATTATAATCGTCATAGTCCATTGTAGATTATAATGAACCCAACACAGAAATGTTGAAAAAGAATAATATAAAAATAATGATGAAATGTAAAATATTCAAGAATGAAAACGAGGAAGATAAACAAAACAGAAAAAATACTGTAATAAGACAATAATTTAAAAATTTAAAAAATATTAAAATATAATTATTAAAAAGTAATGATGAAATGGAGAAAAATATTAAAGATAGAAATAACAATAATAGATTAAGTTATAATTACAATTTTATAGTAATTCCTGATTGAAATAATAATAATTATATAAAATAATTAATTAATATAATATAATGAGTGTGATGAGAATAATAATTTAATAGTGATTAAGATATATGAGTTACAATAAAGAAAACTAGATTAATAATATAATAATAATAGATAATTAAATAATAATAATAATAAATACATATGATGACTATATAATATAATAATAATTGGATAATGTAAAATTTGATAATTAATATATTATAGATATAATTGTAGATAATAGATGTAGTATAATATAATTGCCAATAATTAGGTACTAGAATAATTTGAACCAAGGTACTTATTATATATAGTATTTATTTTGCATGTTGAAGGGTAGCCGTACATTATTACTTTTTTATAATGAGTTCACCATTACCAGCAATAACAATATGTTAAACTAATTAAGAATATCAATATATTGAATTAATAATAATAAGTATAATAATTAATAAGTATAATAATAATAATCAATAATTGAATAAAGGTAAATAATCCATATGAATTAGAGTGAATAGAAGTAATAATTAAATTAAAATGATGATAATAATAACTATAACTATATATGATAATAATAATATAATATAGGTTTGTAGGAAATATATCTAAGATTTATGTATATGATAATATATAATAATTTAAATATAATAATCAATGTATAATAAATAATAGATAATAATAGATCTAATAATGATAATAAATAATAATAATAAACAATATAAAATAAGATTTCTTAATTTTGGTTGGAGTTATAAGTATACAATAATAATAATTAATAATATACTAATAATAGTGAATAATAATGAATAATGTACAATTAATAATAGATAATTAAAATAATAATAATATGATTTATAATAATATAATAATGAATATATATATGATTAATAATAATTAATACTTAAGATAATAAATATAATAATAATGTATAGATTACATTTATATATATGTATGTTATAGTATTATGTAAGATAGTTGAAATTATTAATATGCAATAATAAGTATATTATTGTTTCCTTGTATATATATTTTGATATATAATATATATATATATATATATAGGTATATAGCTATATATATTTAATATTAGTATTATATTAGTATATATTTTATATTAAGTATTTTATTAATATATATAATACTATATATATATATACTGTTGGTATAGATTATGATATATAGTATATATTATATAATAATTATATATAAACTACACGCAAGCTATGATTACTAGATATGATATTTTTTTATATTTATATATGTTATTACTATGTATATATTATATATATTATATACTAATTATAATTTTAATAGTATATATAAAACCCTTATTTATATATTATATTTATAGTAAATATAGTAGTATACTAGTTATAGATAGTATTACTTACTATTATAAGTATTTTATATTATATTCGTCAGATGTTGCGTCTCTAAAGCGTGGACAATGAATAAGATTACATCAATGTAATTTTTGTATACGGCAGCACACCTAGATCAGATAGAACAGAAATTGCAATATTTTGGAATACAAGCGGAGTGGATAATGTGATTCTATAGGAGGGGTTTGTTTTTCTTTTATACAATTGTTTTTCCTGCTTTGATGTATTTTTATATTTTGTTCTTAAATTTGTTTTTTTTTTGTTTTTTTTTTTTTTTATTATGTTTTGTTTTTTGTTTTTTTATTATATAATACACACGTCCGGAGAATTATTACAAAGAGCCAAGTTTCATTAAAGTTTTCCTCTCTATACTCTCCTAACGCATAGTGTTGAGACGCGGCATGATATTTTTTATCTCATTTGGTGCTAAATCTAAGTTAAGAGTAGGCCAGCGGCAAATGTCGCCATCCAGTCCTACGACTGAAAAACTATGAAATGTTGGAAGGCACGAACACCGAATAGTGTTTACATTTAAGAACATAGTTTCAAGTGATTTTTTATTGATGAGATTTTAGGTATTGTTATTATCATCAATGCTATTATTTATTTGATTTTTTTATATTTTAAAAAAATATTTGATAATAAAAAAAAAAAGAAAAATAAAAAATGAAAAGAATAAAATATATTCAAAGGAATAATGCGTATTTATGTTGACGTATTTTTTTTTTTTAGAAGGGATTTGAAAAATTCAATTTAGCAGAAGAAGATTTGATTTTGGCAAACGCTGTTGGTTGTTGGCGTAGGTAGGGTAAA
>JABUQX010000235.1:5000-12500 GCA_015478945.1 Trachelipus rathkii
CTGCAGAAGCAGTTATGGCACAAATTTGGCTGCCTAAGCAATCGTAATTCATCCCTTAAAATTACATGAACACAATCTATGCTGATACCGATGTTATCAGCAATTTCTCTCACTGTCAAAGGACAATCTGGTATTATCAAGGACCTGACTTTCTCAATGGGCTCCGCATTCTTACTTTTTGACGGCCTTTCTAAACGATGCTAACTCTTGGATGACGTGCGACCGTTTTTAAACCGGTTGTACCAGTAATTTATTTGGGTAACCCCATATTGCATCATCACCAAAAGCCAGTTGAATCTTGCGAATTGTTTACGCCAGTGTATGACCAAACCTTTTGATACAACGTGATGCAGTATCTTTGCTCAACAAGCTCCGTCATCTTGCTCAAAGTAAAACTCCGACATTTACACACAACACTACCTCACTCGGTAGCAGCCTGTCAGCGACTGACGTGTCCGGCAAGTCTAAAATCAACTTGCGAGCGCTCAAATGTTCCCTGCACCTTCCATTTCAGTATTACCAACATGAAGTAATTACTTCCTGCGGAAAAGAATACTTTTCAGACAGACCTCGAACGTTAGTCATTTTCACTACTTTTAATCTGATGAAAAAGACTGCTAGAACTTATTACATACGGAGGTGCAAAATTCAAAGATGGTTTAATTATTAAAAAAATACATGTAGTTTTTGTAGAACCTTGGCATTTATGTAAATATTTGTACGATGAAAATAACAATCATTTTGTTATTCAATATTGTAAATTTTAAAATAACCAAGAATTTTAATTATATATATACTTAGGTAAACTTTTATGTCAACAACATCTTCATAAATTTGTACTTAAGGAGTCGCCGTGTAGCACTTGAGTATGTTCAGAGACACTCATTTTCGGAGCTCCAGCGTTAAACCGATAGGAAATTAAGGTTGAGGCTAGGGCGAAAGATGTCTTTCTAGTCTTATCAGCCTCCGTAAGAGAACGTCCGATTTCGTAAAAACTTCATCTTTACTTAGACCACGATTCACTTCCTTCTCACTGCAAAAAGGTTACATCTCAACAAACTCCACCTTAGCCCATGTTAACCTCACGACCTTGAAGACAACAATATACATACCTCCACTCAAAAAAATTAGTGTTTGAAAATACCACAAATTGTGGTTCTTTTAAACACAACCATATGTTTAAATACGTGCCAAACACAATTAGTGTTTCGCAATTTTAACCAAAATTATGTTTAAAACGCAAACAACAATTGGTAGATGTAACTATAATTGTGGTTATTTTAATTATGAATCAGGTAAGCCAAGCGATTGGTAAAATTTTCAGTTTGCTTTAACATAAACAATGGTAAAGCTAAGGAATCTTTTGTTGTGCTTAAATAATCAATTGTTTAAGAATTTTGAACATATCAAAATGTTTAGCTTTCATCTCACGATTTTTTTCGGTGTCAGTTGAAGGTAGATTCCATCATATTATTCATAAATTATCTTAAAAATCAAGTCTATATTCTTCACCAAAAAATAGCATGTAGAGTGATAATTCATCAAAGAGCAATATTTACCATTAATATATAGTATTATGTCTAACCAATTAGAGAAACCTCAAAATACTGTCACAAGATCTATGCTGTGATTTCTCAACATGTTTACTCTCAAGGTCGACACACTTCCGAAGACGGTATTTCTATCCTCGCAGTTAATACATGAAGAATTCTGATCACTTATAAGTGCACCAAATCTTGACAGAGTTACTGCCGTCATTTATCGACTGAAATCTTGTTGCTCTCAAATGATCTTTAATTGGGGAAACATATAATCAAGAAGGGGCAGTGCAAAGAGATAGTAGAGATAATGGCGTCTAAATGTGGGTCTCGCCATCCCAAAGAATGTTCCGAAACATTGATGTAGTGGAGAAAATTCCTCTATTAAAATTTTTAAGCCTCTTAATTATCAATGTGATCTTCATCAGCCTTCTCAATATCCCATCATAACAATATGAAGTGGTCTCTGTTATCCCTCAAGAGTGTCAATCAGAATTACATCAGTGACGCTCCAAAACCTTGTCAACATTCAATTTGTTGCCAACGTGTATGGTCTGGTGGTTAGAGCTTCCGGTACTGTTAACTCAGCGAAGCGGAGTCCAGTTTCGAATCCCGCTGATGGAGAATAAAATCTCCGGTGACTCATTCAAATGAGATCGTGCGATCAAATATGTTAGCAATCTGATCTTCACCAAACGCGTTTGTCATCCATCAAAGCAAAAGCTTGCTCGTTTAAAATCATACATACAAGATTTCAATACTTTCCAAACGTCTTCTACAATGTTAGTCACATATTTAATGACCACTCTGATCTCTAAAACCTTTCCGTGATCAATAAAATATCCTAATATTATATAAACGTAGCAAAAAATGAAGGTAACTGACTGATTGGAGAAGTCGGCAGACTTTCATTTTCCCTGAAGAAAAAATATGTTTTAGGACTCTTCACCATTCATACATGTACAAAGACTAAAAACAGAGCTCCTTCAACAATAACTTTCAGACCTTTCTGGTCAACTATATATATATATATATATTATTATATATATATATATATATATATATATATATATATATATATATATATATATATATATATATATAATATATATTATATATATATATATATATATATATATATATATATATTATATAAACTTACATGTAATACGCCCTTGTTACATTAGCCGGTTCTCGCCCCAGTTGGTATGATGTAACGAAATGTAATCGTAGGCCAAAAGTATCTTCAAAGGTTCATTTGAAAATGTAAATTGCTAACAGCATCTTTAAATCCAATTTGATTTACTTTAGTTTAAATTTCATTCTAGTTTCTCCGCCGTCATAGGCTTTAAATATTGAAAGAAAGCGGTGATCCAGTTCCAGTTTACATATGCGCTTCTTAAGGTTTTCAGTTCTACGGAAGATTCCCAGAGTGAGGTCATCATATCGTATACGTATTAGATTTGATATTGGTCTGTTCTTAGGGAACCGTAATTTTATTATAAAAAGGATGACCAAAGCCGGAATGAAGGTCATAGAACTTTATTAATTCAATATTTAAATATTCAAATCATCGACGTTTCGAGCCGTCGTGGCCCATCATCAGGATACTGAAAACATATAGTTATATAAATACAAATAGATAAACAGTCATATATAAATAAATATAAATGAATATAGATGTGAAATAAATAAAAATAAAAATAAAAATAAAATTATAAATAAATAAAAATAAAAATAAAAATAAAAATAAAAATAAAAATAAAAATAAAAATAAAAATAACACAGAAGGGTGACTAGCATTATAATAATCAGTAAACAAAATAGTAACAGGGTATCGTAATAACGGTTAAACTTAAGGTTGAAAATTTAAATTATTTGTAGTTTGTATTAATGGAAAAAATATAAGTCATAATATAAGGTTCATAATAATAATAATAATAATAAAGAATGATAAATGATATTAAATAATAAATGATATTAAATAATAAATGATATTAAATAATAAATGATATTAAATAATAAATGATATTCAAATAATAAATGATATTCAAATAATAAATGATATTCAAATAATAAATGATATTCAAATAATAAATGATAATAATAAATGATATTCAAATAATAAATGATATTTAAATAATAAATGATATTTAAATAATAAATGATATATAAATAATAAATGATATATAAATAATAAATGATATATAAATAATAAATGATATTTAGATAATAAATAAATGATAAATGATAAATGATAAATGATAAATGATAAATGATAAATGATAAATGATAAATGATAAATGATAAATGATAAATGATAAATGATAAACGATAAATGATAAATGATAAACGATAAACAAAAGTAAAATAAAAATAAATCACCATAGATAAAGATAAATAATAAATAACCGATGTAGGGTTAATGAACAAAATAACACAGTAAACACACCTAGTATATTAGAAATAGAGTTGTAGACTAAGAGAAAGTTTATGTTAATTACGAGGTGAAAGATCAATAGAATTTGGTTGGTTGGCATTTTAGAATTTGAAACAGTTATATAAGAAGGGTGGGGGGATTAAGAAATTAGTAAGGCAGTGGATGAATGGGAGGAATTTAATGAGGGTTTCAACTGTTTGATATAAAGGGACTCTAGAATTTTACGATCGGTGTCAGAGGAGGCTGAGCTAAGTATAGTAAAATCAGAAAAACGAAGCGGGTGACCTAGGTTGGAGGTATGGGATCTGATGGAGGAATGTTCAGGGGAGCTGAGAGGGAGGTTGGTGCGAAAGGATGTGCCCAGGTGTTTGTGAATTCGAAGTTGTAATTGAAGGCCTGTTTGGCCAACATAGCAGGCATTGCAGTCTGCACATGTAAAGTTATAGACAACAGAGGATTTCACTAACGTGGGTAGTTTATCTTTATGGCGAAAAAATGAACCTATGGATAGGGGGTTTGTAGCGACAAGATGAGGTTGGAGTTGGGGGAAGAAAGTCAAGAGGAGTTTGTGGAGGTCAAAGATTAAGGATTAACTTCATTTTGAATATTTTTATATTTATAATTTTTATTTTTATTTTTATTTTTAGTTATTTCACATCTATATTCATTTATATTTATTTATATATGACTGTTTATCTATTTGTATTTATATAACTATATGTTTTCAGTATCCTGATGATGGGCCACGACGGCTCGAAACGTCGATGATTTGAATATTAAATATTGAATTAATAAAGTTCTATGACCTTCATTCCGGCTTTGGTCATCCTTTTTATAATAAAATTACGGTTCCCTAAGAACAGACCAATATCAAATCTAATATATATATATATATATATATATATATATATATATATATATATATATATATATTATAAAAAGGATGACCAAAGCCGGAATGAAGGTCATAGAACTTTATTAATTCAATATTTAATATTTAAATCATCGACGTTTCGAGCCGTCGTGGCCCATCATCAGGATACTGAAAACATATAGTTATATAAATACAAATAGATAAACAGTCATATATAAATAAATATAAATGAATATAGATGTGAAATAAATAAAAATAAAAATAAAAATAAAATTATAAAATAAAAATAAAAATAAAAATAAAAATAAAAATAAAAATAACACAGAAGGGTGACTAGCATTATAATAATCAATAAACAAAATAGTAACAGGGTATCGTAATAACGGTTAAACTTAAGGTTGAAAATTTAAATTATTTGTAGTTTGTATTAATGGAAATAATATAAGTCATAATGTAAGGTTCATAATAAAAATAAAAATAACCCAAACAGGCCTTCAATTACAACTTCGAATTCACAAACACCTGGGCACATCCTTTCGCACCAACCTCCCTCTCAGCTCCCCTGAACATTCCTCCATCAGATCCCATACCTCCAACCTAGGTCACCCGCTTCGTTTTTCTGATTTTACTATACTTAGCTCAGCCTCCTCTGACACCGATCGTAAAATTCTAGAGTCCCTTTATATCAAACAGTTGAAACCCTCATTAAATTCCTCCCATTCATCCACTGCCTTACTAATTTCTTAATCCCCCCACCCTTCTTATATAACTGAATTTAAAAAGCCCCAACCAAATTCTCAACTTTTACAACTTCTTCCTTCTATTTGAAAAACTGCATATTTCTCTGTCTAACTATGATATTCTTGGCAACCGTGCTGACTTTACTTCTAACTTGAAATCTTTAGCACATAAATTCTTCCGTGATTTCAAACCCCCCAAATTCCCCCACCTCCTCTTTACTAAAACTAATTTTTCAACTCTGATGTCTCTCAGAAGCGACCCTGCCATTACTATTTGCCCCCCAGATAAAGGAAAGGGCGTTGTGATTATGAACAAGTGTGACTACATCCGTAAGATGACCTCTTTACTCTCGGACACTTCTAAATTTAAATTATTAAACACTACCAATATTCTTCCACATATCATACAGATCGAAGATAAAATCAACAACTTTTTACGTTCTCTCAAAAAACAAAACCTACTCACCCCCTTCTATCCCCAACTTTATGTCTCTGGTTCCACCCCTGGCATCATATATGGAAAACCCAAAACCCACAAACCCCACCTCCCTCTTCGCCCCATCCTCTCAGCTATTAATACCCCTGCATATAAAATCTCCAAATTTTTGGTCCCCCATCTTCTACCCCTAACCACCAATAACTTCACTCTGCCTGATTCTTTCTCCTTCGCTAAATATATTCAATCTCTTCACCTCTCCGAAGTTTACATGACCAGTTTTGATGTTACCAATCTTTTCACCAACATCCCTGTCCAAGAAACCTCCAATATAATCTCTAACTCAATTAATCCTAATATTTCCGCCTCCCTCAACCTAACCCCTTCCCTATTTAATAAATTCCTAAACCTTGCTACTAATAATACTATATTTACTTTTAACGATCAATATTACCTCCAAAATGATGGCATGCCCATGGGATCCCCCCTTGGCCCCACCTTCGCTAACTGCTTCCTCTGTCACCATGAATCAACCTGGATCAACAACTGTCCTCCCGATTTTAAGCCTCTGGTCTATAAAAGATATATAGACGACTGCTTTCTAATCTTTAACAATAAATCCCAATCTGATCTCTTTTTCAACTACTTAAACACTAGACACCCTAACATCCAATTCACCAGACAAGATGAACAAAATAATACCCTCCCCTTTTTGGATGTATTAGTCCACCATAACCTTAATGGCTTCACCACTTCAGTCTATCGTAAACCTACCTCCTCACGCCTCGGTACGAATTTCCTTAGCTCCTCTCCCTTTAAACTCCTGTCTAACTTAATCACCATTTATCTCCACCGAGCATACCAGATCTGCTCATCTTGGCATTATTTCCACCTCGAAATAGTCTACCTTAAATCCTTTTTCAGCTTCAACTATTTCCCCCAGCATCTTATCGATTCCTCTATACATAACTTCCTTTTGAATATTTTTAGACCTATAACCCCCACCCCTACGGTATCTAAACTCCAAGTCTATTTCAACATCCCTTTCGTTGGTTCTTACCACCCCTCCTTAATCTTTGACCTCCACAAACTCCTCTTGACTTTCTTCCCCCAACTCCAACCTCATCTTGTCGCTACAAACCCCCTATCCATAGGTTCATTTTTTCGCCATAAAGATAAACTACCCACGTTAGTGAAATCCTCTGTTGTCTATAACTTTACATGTGCAGACTGCAATGCCTGCTATGTTGGCCAAACAGGCCTTCAATTACAACTTCGAATTCACAAACACCTGGGCACATCCTTTCGCACCAACCTCCCTCTCAGCTCCCCTGAACATTCCTCCATCAGATCCCATACCTCCAACCTAGGTCACCCGCTTCGTTTTTCTGATTTTACTATACTTAGCTCAGCCTCCTCTGACACCGATCGTAAAATTCTAGAGTCCCTTTATATCAAACAGTTGAAACCCT
>JABUQX010000235.1:27500-30531 GCA_015478945.1 Trachelipus rathkii
TGGGTTGGCTCCCACTCAACACTTATCTTTCGCCAGGAATGCTATGTATGCCTCTGGAGAGGTCGTGATCGCAGTAAGTGGCCTCTATCTTTCGGCGAAAATGTATGAATCGTATGGGTACATGGAATGTCAGAGGAATAAATGTTGAGAAGAAGAGGAGAGAGGTGATGGATGTATTTAGAAAGGGTAAATTTGATTTGCTCACTGTGACTGAAACAAAGATGAAAGGAAACGGTGAAAATGTGTGGTGTGGTGTGGTGTGGTGTGAAATGTGCATGTGCTGGTGTGAAAAGGAATGAGAGTGGGAGAGGAGTTGCAATTCTGATGAGTGACTTGGGTACAGAGCTATGGTAGATTTTGTATGTGTGACTAGAATTCTAATTGTTAAATTTAAGTTTGAAAAGGTCAAGGTATGTGTAGTTGTAACATATGGTCCATCTGAGGGTAATGTTGAAGAGAGTGCGATTTCTGGGATAATCTGAATGATGTTTTGGATGGGGTGAGTAGGAGCTTCAGATTGATTGTGTTGGGTGACCTAATGTAGTTGGATAGGTGATCAAAAAAGGAATGGTATAACAGGTGATTTTGGGGTGTCGGGAGAAAATGAGAATGGTAGGTGAATGATTTCTGTGAGGAGAGAGGTATATGTGTAAGTAATACTTTCTTTAAACACAAGAGTATTCATAAGTATACTAGAGTTGATGTAGGTAGAGATGGTATCGAAGTGAAAAGTATGATTGATTTTGTGTTGGTGAAGATGTTGAAATGTTGAAGTATGTGTTGGATGTTAAATCAGTGAGGGGGCTAGGAATGGGATTATCGGATCATTATGTTGTTTTTATGTAAAATTAAGTTAGTGGGGGCTTGGATGGAGAGGAAGGTGATAAGGAAGGAAATGGGTAGAATTAAGAGTGAGAAGTTAATATAAAAATATATATATATATATATATATATATATATATATATATATATATATATATATATATATATATATATATATATATATATATATATATATATATATAGAGTATATATATATATATATATATATATATATATATATATAAAGGATAAATATTTAAAGAGCGCTTGCAAGTAAATCAGTTGAATGTGAACAAATTGAAACTGAACAAATCTGGAAGCAAATGAAGGAAGCGTTTGTTAGTAGTGCAAAAGAAGTATGTGGATGTGCTAAAGTAGAAAGTAAGAATGTTAACAGTGAGTGGTGGAATGAAGAGGTGATGCAAGCGGTTAAAAGTAAAAAGTGTGGTTGAATGTACTAAAAGCCAATGATGAGGTTTTGAAATTATATAAGGAGAAAAAAAAAGGAATACTAAAATATGTAGGAGAAAAAAAGAGGTAAATGAACAGTTTGGAAGGAGGATGAATGGGAACTTAAAAAGGAAAAAGAAAGCTTTCTGGAAGAAAGCGCGAAAGGTTAAGAATGAAAATAAGGGGAATTTGCTTAGAATAATGAATATGGATGGTGCTTTCGTAACTGATGAAATGGATGTGAGGGGAGTGTGGAGGGAACACTTCAAAAATCTGCATAACATTGGCAGTAATGAAGAGGTGATAGTGAATGTGTGGGTTTGATGGTGCAAGAAGGAATAGGTATTTTGGGGATGAGGTCATTAGTAAGGAGGAGGTAATGGGTAGAGTAAGAAAGTTGAAGAATGGTAAATCTGCAGGTATAGATGAAATTACTGGTATGATATATATATATATAAGATAAAAGATATATATATATATATATATATATATATATATATATATATATATATATATATATATATATATATATATATATATATATATATATATATATATATATATATATATATATATATATATATATATATATATATATATATATATATATATTATATATATATATATATATATATATATATATATATATATATATATATATATATATATATATATATATATATATATATATATATATATATATATATATATATATATATATATATAGTATATATATATATATATATATATATATATATATATATATATAGAGATGGTGATTGATTGGATTTAGAAGTTGTGTAAGAAAGCGTTTATGGAGAGTATAGTTCCGAGGGATTGGGGGATAAGGGTAGGGGGATAAGGATAACTGTGGAATTATAGGGGAATTAGTTTATTGAGTGTTGTAGGGAAGATATATGCTGGTATTTTGGTCGAAAGAGTGCGTCGAGTGACTGAAGGACTGATTGGTGAAGAACAAGGTGAGTTTAGAAGTGGTAGAGGATGTATGGATCAAATCTTTACATTGAAACAAATGATTTTGGAAAATGAGAGAGAAGAATAAATTGTATTTAGGTTTTATGGATTTGAAACAGGCTTATGATAGGATTAATAGGGAAGCTCTATGGCAGGCGTTCTATGGCATCTATGAGACAAAATATCCCTACCTCACACCTCTATTAATATTGAGCCATTCACTCTCCACTCCATTTATTCTTACACACGCTTCATTTCCGACATACGTAGTTTTGATTCCATTCAGAAACCTACCACTGACAATATATATATCATTAACACTATATATATATATATATATATATATATATATATATATATATATATATATATATATATATATATATATATATATATATATATATATATATATATATATATTTATATATATTTATATTTATATATATATATATATATATATATATATATATATTTATATAGATATTATTGTATATATATAGGAAGATAGTTATAGTATATATATATATATATATATATATATATATATATAAATATATATATATATGTATATATATATATACATTGTATATATATATATATATATATATATATATATATAGTTATATATATATATATATATATATATATATATATATATATATATATATATATATATATATATATATATGTATATATATATTGAAGTGGCGTATGAAAAACGAGAAATCGTTTCACGATAAATGCGAAAAGGTTACCTGTACCTTGAAGACCGAACGCAATACCG
>JABUQX010000236.1:0-17500 GCA_015478945.1 Trachelipus rathkii
CTCCTTTAGCGGAAGAAAGCGATCTCGAAAAAGCTTTCTCTCTGCTCCGATATTGCGTGTGGAAAAACGGATCGGTTGGCGAAAAGCCGCCCTGCGCACTATTTTCTCGAAATAAAAATCCTTCCGAGAAACCCCTTTTCACTCAATCGGAGTGTATCGCGTCGCTCGTACTCAAAACCGATAGAGCGGTTTTAATGAACGACGAAAATTACGGCTACGAAGGCGGATCTGGATGGATAGATAAATATACGCTACTTTTGACTAAAATCAATATGATGAAACGCTATTTTCCTCCGTATTATGTCGTCGACTCGAAATTTACGGCGATCGCGACGATTCACCCGAATCGGAAAAGATTCCCTCTCTTAATTCTTTTGAGCGCCTTCGAATTTTGCCTCGAGCAAATTATCTTTTATCAACCCTCGGCCGAAAACGTGGATTATATTTTCGCTTCGGTGTTTACCAAAAATATCGACGAGGCGAACAGCAACGATTTCTGCAAAGTGAAAATGCTTATACGGCAAAGAATATTTACGACCGTGAAACTCTTCTCGTCCGCGATCGCGGAATTCGTTAAAACGGATTATAATCACGAACGTCTAGCTCGCGATCTCGAACGAGACGCCGATTCCTTTATCCTTTCCGCGATGAACGACGATAAGAAAACTAATAATAATTTGTTTAAATTCATCGATCACAAATCAGTATGCCAAAACAACCACCCGTGCATGAAGGTCGGGGTTCTTTACGAAGCAATATTTTCCCAAAAGACGTGCTCCAATTTGTTAAATTTGATCGGGGGAACGGAATTTAAATTTTTAATCAATAGCGGGTGGATAATGAATAAGAGCGCTAATTCGAAGGACCCGAAAAGACTGCAATATTGGTGGGAGAGTGGCGGCGGAGGCGGCGAAGAGGAACGAACGGTCAAAGACATCGCGACAGAGTATTGGACCGACGGGCGACGAATTACTTTTAGAAATGTACGGTTAACCGGCACGTTTCCTCTGTTATGGGCTTCCTTTTTTTTAATCGCCTCGCGAGACTTTTCCACAACCGATCCTTTTCGGGGCGGCGGTGGCAACGAGCGTTTACCAGAAAACCGTGCTAGAAAAAGTGAAACGTTGAGCTCCAAAACCTTATTGAGCGATTTTATGACTCATCACGTTTACGTCATGACGGGATGCGGGTTTTGCGAACGAAATTACCCCGTTAAATTCAAACACGCCGTGGAAATGAACGATTTTATTATTAATGATAAAGAAACCCTTCTTCGCGCCAAAGACTATATCGCCTCCTTCGTGAAGTTCATTCTTAGTTACGACGGTGAAGAAAATATTTTGCGATTAAAAGAATTGCAATCGCTCACGTATTTTTCGTCTTATTTGTTTCTTCTACTGTTACTGATGGGGGATCCCGTTGTTCTCGATACTCTTTTCACGGAGGAGCGAAGGAACGAAATTTTTAATACCGGAAGTGAGAGACTCGCGCGATTCGTCTCTTTTTCCCACACCGTCTCTCTATGGCTCTTGCGAAACGTGATCGGCTTGCAATCGAACAGACCGATGTTTCCGCTAAAGGGAATTTTGGATGAAAACGAAATCCTGGCTTTCGAACGCCTTTTTTTAGAAATATTTTTAAACGATGATTTCTGTTTAGAAAAGTACGACCGATACCTCGCCCAAAACGGGTTTGAGGACGTCGCGGAGTTCGTGAGGAGAAGAGAAAATGAAAGAAGATTGGCGGGAATAGGTAGTGGCTTTGACGGCGAAGATGATGATGATGAAGAAGAAGAGAGCCTCAACGCCGATACGAAAAAACGAGGACGCGATCTATCTGACGGCACCTTTTCCGATAACTCGAATTTCTTTTCCCGGTACCGTACGGAAGAAGAACTATTAAAGGCGAAAGTTATTCCGTTTTTTAAAGGAGAACGAAAAGTTAGGTAGTCGGTTAACGTTTTTCAACGAGGCGACGTTTAGAAAAAAGGATTTTCTAAGAGGCTATTTTTCAAACGCGAGACCCCTTCGCGTAATCGACGTATTTTCGTCTAATTTATTAACGATATTCTATATTTTTTATTCCTTAAAAAATAAACATTTTAGCTAGTTGAAGTTTTTATTACCATCGATTTTTCCATTGAATAATTCGTTTTTAAGGTTTAACGACGACAAATTTAACAATTCTATAAATTGATATTTTAATTTTATTTATATATTTTTTTTATTTTAGTTACAAATCAAAACAATTTTTTATAAAAAAAACGGCGATATTTATTAAAAAAATATATCTGAACATTTTAAATTTTTTTTTTATTTATTTATTTTAGTCACCACTAAAAATAAATTCTCATAGAAACCTATATTTTACGGGTAACTAATTTAAAAAATATATGTATACAGATGTTGTTCTTTGAAAAGAATTTCGATTTATATTAATTTATTCATCATTTTATTATAATAATAAACTTATTATTTTAATTAAATGAATTAATTACTCGATAGAATTTATTTATTTTTTCATATAAACAGCTCCTACGTCAAAGAATAATAATAATAATAATAATAATAATAATAATAATAATAAATTTTTAAAAAGAAAGAAATATAAAAATGATATACAGGAGATTATCCGATTTCGAAGATGTAGTTTTTAAGATCGACGTAAATTACGATTTGTTGTTTAAGCGTAAGAAAAACGGCGACGATTATTTTACGATCGAAACTTTTGAAAACGATAAAAGAAATAATTTGCACGTGAGCCGGGAATGTTTGGTGTCAATTTTAAGACACTTGAACAATTCTTATAAGGATCGGGAGAGGGGGGCGTTGGAATTCTTTGTAAAAGAAACCGAAGCGGCTGGAAAGAAAACAAAATCGGAAAACCTAAAAAAGGTTGAAAGACTACAAATCGCTCAGCCAGACCGTCCAAAAAGTAAAGAACGCGATTCACTTCAGGAAAATAATCCTGTTTTGGTTGATGAGGGTGACGACAACCACGGATGGGGTCCGGAAGTTGGCTTTTACGAGGACGCGTCTTCGGGGATTGAAAATGATATCGACGGTGATGATAAGGAAGAAAATTTAGGGGTAGAAGAAGAGAATGACGTTGTTCGATTGACTAAAAGGTTTATAAAAGTCCGGTGGATAAAATATAAAGACACCGAAGGGTTCGATCTCGTTTCCCTCCAAGCTTGTTGCTGCTCCAACGACAAAATGGTGTTTAAGCGTAATCTGCTTTTAAAAGGGAATAGAGTCATAAAAAACTTCGTAGATCTCAAGCCGATCGTCGACAATTTTTTGACGGAATACATGGTATTTCGAGAGATCATGAACCGGTCATTAAAACGTTTCGCCACATTCTTCGTAAACTCGAGAATAGAAGAACGAGGAAAATTTAAACTTTTGTCAACGAATATCGAGGAAACGCACGTATATCTATATCATTTTTTGGAGAGCGATTCCAAAATGAAGGAATTCTTAACTCGCTTAAAAGATGAAATTAAAAAAGTATACGGCGACTCTAATATAGTGGACGTAAAAAACATCGTTTACATCTTCAAGCGTCGCGAATATCAGCGTGAAGAAATTACTCGATTAGTTTCTGAATCGATCGAAGGTCTGAGAAAAAAATTCTAAATTTTGAATTTTTCAATAAAGAGGTGAAAGAGCGTTTTAGGGTTTGTTTTGAATAAAGCCTTAATAATAATATTGCGAAAAATAATATTGTAATAGTGATTCTTCGATGAGTGTGTCTCGATTTTTTTCTCCGTTGGTTTTCTCGTTCCCATGAAATGACACTTCTAAGTTATGTAGGAAAAATGTGTATATACATATTTAGGTGTAATAATCATAATTAAAAAAGTGAAAATCGGCATGAAAAAATATATAATATTTCGGCTTCTTTCAACAGGTAAATTAAAGGCAGTTACTTTTTTTAATTTTTTATTATTTGAATATAAATTTGATGATAATATACTTTTTTAATATTTAATTTTAATTGTTTATTTTTTACCTTAAATTTAACAAATAAATGTATATATATAATTTATAATACTATTATATATATATTATATTTACTATATATATATTATATAATATATATTATATATATATATATATATTATTATATTAATTATAATGAGTGTTATTGAAGAATTTTAAGCAGATTGTGTGCTTAGGCATCATCTTTGCTTTGAGAAAGTTCAAAAATTTGATGGTTATCGATAGAGGGAAGGGCCACATGAAACGTTTTCGGCTCGGGCTCTCGAAATGTATTTAAAAACTCAAAAAACGAATGCGGGTTAGGAAACTTCATATTGTCTGTTAACCCCAAATGGCTCTCATAGACTTTTGTTTCTTTTTCTACACTGCGTTTATCATTTTCAAGTGATTCAAAATCAAGAAATTCGAGCTTGTCGTATTGTTTTATGTTCCAACGAATAATGGAATTTCCATATTCATCGTCCATAGTCACCACGATATTTTCGAAAAGTTGGATGATATCTCCTTCATGTAAAGTCATGATACTCTAATGTTACTCTCTTTTTTTATACCAAGTATCGCCAATTAAATTGTATTACTCTTTTCAATAGAAGCTGCATCAATGAATAACGGAGATCGTATATATGATGGAAAAATATATGACATTTTCTAGTTGGAGACGAGAGGTGTGATATAGAAAGATTTGAAATAATGTTTGATTCGAATAATTTTTTTAAAGCGAATTCCCTTCATATCCTTTATGCAGTTTTCAATATTTTATATTTAGAATTGTTTCCTCTAATTTCACAATATTACTATGGTAATGCTATTGACAATTTGTACTCAATAAGCCGACATAGAATTTGATCTCGATGGTACGTAAAACAATTTTAAGGATATTTGAAGTAGAAGTGGAGAATGGTGTGAAAGTTTTCTTTCTTCGGAGAGAGATTTAAGTAGCAAACGTTTTTGAAATTCAATTCCAAGGAACCACTCTTTCTAATATTCTTTTGCAATCGGTTTCTAAAAATTTTGTATTTTCATTACAATTTTTACTTCTATTTCTCTTGCCACAGATTACGATGTACGCTTGCTCTCTGTTTATCAACTTGTACATGCTAAGAGCATACGCATAATTCCTTCGCCGCGAGGCGATGGTATTGTATTCATTTCTTTCCGATCTCAGTAAGAAGTTCAAATTCAGGATATTCCAAAGCATTTTAGTAATTCACGACACTTATTATTGCCTTCTCTCTCCTGCGCTTCTTCTATCAGCCTTTTTGGTAATTCACGGAATTCGGTCCTACGTAGAGTTGTTAATTTGCCCAGTCGATTAATTCTTGTTTTCTGATTGTCACATTTAGATAATAGATGCGTTTTTTGTAGAAAATTAGATCCACGACGAAGTACTTTGGCCTCAAGAATAGGCGTGGTGGCCTATATTCCTTTTCCGACGAAAAACGAAAATTGACTTCAGTTGCTCACCCAGTTTTGCACCAAGTTGTATTAAACAAGCTGTTGAATACGCTAGTGATTCAAACGAATCCGATTTTTTGCAGGTTAGACAAGATGAGATATTGATAATATCATCGATGTTGTATAATGCAACGATTATGTTATTATTGTGATGAAGGAATAGAGTTAAGATCACTCGAAAATCATTTTTGTCATTAAGTTCCATTCATAATTGTTGTTTTGCCAAAGCGCTCGGCCGCACTTCATATGGAGGAGAAGATGTCACGTTCATAATCGGTGATTACGGACAGCTTGCCAAAATATGCACATTAGTTTAATGTAATGTAGATATTGGAAATCGGATGAAATATTTTTCCATCATTTTAGTAGTTGGTAGCAGAGAGTGTTATCAGCTGTGTATTACATTTTTATAGTCTTATAGATATAAAGGTTGCGTGTTGTTTGTTTTCATAAAGTCGTATATTTATAATGGTATCATCCATGTAATAAAATCAAATCTCAAGCTTAGTACGCGGTGCCAATAGTACCTAATAACGAGCGGGTTTTAGCAGCATGAGGAAAAATATAGCTAAACTGCTGATGTAGAGTATATACTTGGTCAACGTAGGTTATTGATCAGTACTCCAGTTGGATTTCGTGTTCGCGTTTCGAGAGAGTTCTGAAGTTTTGTCGGATGATTTTCTTCGTTGGTTTGAGCAAAAGCGGTAAGTAAGTAGGTTGAAATTTTTGTTCGGTCCTGTTTTCGAACAAATGTATTAAATCAATTCGTAGTTGACCAGCAATTTTCTGAATCATAAACATTATGTTGTTTCGAGTCTTGGAAACAGATGATTCTCAATAATGAGTTCATCGCCAATTTTCGATTCGATCGTTACTTTCATTTCGATAATCAGTCGTCGGGATTTCCTGTGTAAAAAATAGATAGGCGGGTGTAGCGCGAGGTTTTCTCGGTAGAACAATATGAGAAATCTTCTGTAAATAGAATAAAGGTATTTCTTTTTAGATGCTGGACAGGGTATTATTGTGACGACTGAGCGAAAAAACACATTGGCGAACGTTATCGAGGGGGGGGGGAAATTAAAAAATAAAACACCAATTTCATTGTCAACTATAGAAATTAAATTTCAATTATTTATAGACAAATAAATGCGTGCGAATTCGATACTTTATTCTTTGTTTAGTTTTTAAAAGTTTATTCATTTTTTTTAAATATTTATAACTTTATATATATTATATAATATATTTTAATTTATAATATATATATATTTTTATATTTATATATATATAAGTATAATATTATATAATATATATATATATATTTGTGTGTGTTAACTTTTAAAGTTGAGCTATCGTGGTCTACTATTAGTTCTCCATGCTTTGAAAAGGTTCAAAAATCAAATATGGTTATGATAGAGGGAAGGGCAATGAACGTTTTCGCTCGGTCTGAAATGTATTTAAAACCAAAAGAAGCGGGTAGGAATCTCATATCGTTTTTAATACAAAACAACGATATAAAAAAAAAACAAAAACAATACAAAATACATAAAAAAAAAAAAACCGATGTCTATATAGACTTTTGTTGTCTGTTTCTACATGCTGTGTTTCCATTTTGCATGAAGCAAGTGACGTAGTGCGCAGCAAGTAGATAGTAAGTTCACCGAATAATGGTAATTTACATATTCATCGGCATAGTCACCTACGATAATTTCGGGAAAGTTGGTTGACATCTAGTTTTGAGTGGTGTGATCACTGCTTCACTTAATGATGAATTTTTTTTTTTTAACATATAGGATCAAATTATTATTTGTTATAACTACTTTTATAGGAGGCTATAAAATAGTAATAAGATAGCGAAGGTGAAATATTCTATGAAGGACAAAATATGTGACCTATTCTAATCGGAGAGACGCAGGAATCTGTATAGAAGAATATGAATCATCAATCTTTTCTTACATTTTTTTTAAACGATTCCCTCACTGTTTTATAACATGCAGTTTTCATGACTTTTATATTTATAAATGGTTCCTATTTCTACTCAGGTCATATTTGGAATGCTTTTTGAAAGTTTATTAATCAATAAGCACATATGGATTTTTCTCGAGTGGTCCGTCAAGGAACCAATTTAAGGCATCAAGCTATTTAGAAGCGAAGTGGGAATGGTTTAATTTTTCGTTTGTTTCGAAAGAGGCATTAAGTGCAACGTTTCGGAATCAATTCCAGAAACATCACTCTTTTCTATATTCTTTTTGAATGCGGTTTCTAAAATTTTGTGTCCATCAATTTCTTCTTTTCTATTTCTCTCGCAATATTCCCGAATGTTCTAAATTCTCCCAATACAATTACTGCTACACAACAGCTAATACACCAGTTAGTATTGAAAATGCTACTACAGAATGTATTGTGTATTTCGTGCTTTCATGATATTTGATAAGAATTCAAATATTAATTTCGCACTTCTTTTAGTAGGTCCACCGCACTATATTACCTTCTTCATCCTGCCGCTCTTTTTACTTTTTGTGATTATTAATTAAAAGGGAAACAAGAGTTGCTAATTTTGCATTGCGATTATTCTTTCTGTTTTCGATGCACTGTGGCTTGAAGCCCCCCCTTGTTTCAGAATGGATGCACGACGAAGTAATTTGGGCGTCAAAAAATAGACGTGGTTGGGAAATATTTCCTCTTCCGACGAAAACGATCTTTCCTGTTCACCAGTTTTTGCACCATTGTCTTAAACGACCGTGTAATATGTAATGATCAAACGATACTGTCCGTTTTAGCAGTTAAACCGATGAGATTTGTAAATCTCGGATGTTGTTTATATTGACCACGATTATGTGTAGTATTGGTGTAATGAGAAGAGAGGTTCCGCATTCACCCGAAAATTCATTTTTGTCATATTTCCATGCTTTTTAGTATCAATTGTATGTTACTGCAAGGCTCGCCCACTTCATAGGAGGAAAGGTCTCGTTAATATCGGGTGTATCTCGACACGTTTCCGCGCCATGCTACGTTAGTTTAATGTGATTCTAGATTTGATCGGATTGAAATTTTTTCATCATTTGTAGAAATGTTGTAGGGAGGAGGAGGTGTAATCGCTCATATAACAATTTTCTAAGTTCTCGATCGATAAGGTTCGTGTTTGTTTGTCTTCATAAAATCGTTGTTTTATTAAGGTATATGTAGTCATCTAAATACAAATTAAAGACTCAAGCGTTCATACGCGTGCCATGTCATATAACACGAGAGGTTTTAGCAGCCATGTGAAGAATTCTGGATAACTGTCTGCTGAGATCTTACTTGTCAAAGGTCAGTATTGATTCGTAAACTCTGTATGGATTTCGGTGTAGCGTTTGACGAGAAGGTTCTAGAAAGTTGCGGATGGAGCTTTTCCTCATTGTTAATCAATAGTTGATAAGACTTAGGTTGAAATTTTATTCCTTCGGTCCTGTTTTCAATACAGTGAGTTAAAAATCAATCTCAGTTCGGCGCAATTTTTGCGAATAAAACATTTTTGTTTGTAAGGCGTCTTGGAAAATGATGTTTCAAAAACTGAGTTCATCGCCAAGTTCCAGATTCATTCGTTCTTATTCTATTTGTCGATAATCGTCTGTGAGGATTGTCGGCGTAAAAAAAGAAATTAGGAAGTGAGCAATTTTTTTTCCAAGACGTGAAAATATACATGAGAAGTCTTCTGTATAGAATAAGAAAGGTATTCCAAATCAGATGCTGGTCAACAGTATTTTGAGCGACGATGATGGGATGAAAGACATTTGGAACAATATTGACGAAGTCACGATTTGAAACAATGATAAAATATGAATGTAAACTCCCTTATATAGACAAAGAAAACGAGCGTTATGGAATGAACAGGTTTTAGGTTTGAAAAATTGATTTCTTTTTTAATTTCAAATTTTAATAAATTTACTAGTATATATAGCTATAATATATATATAATATTATATATATTATATTCTATATTATGTATATATATTAAGTGAATATTTCTTTGTTCATTCTTTTTAGCGCATTTTGTGACTATTGTTGTTTGAGATTTTTAGATTTTAGCACTTAGGCTTCGACTTGAATCATTCTTCGACGTCACGATTCGGTTAAAACGAGGTTTATTACCATAAAGGTCGCCCATTACGTTAGTTTTTTCGTTTCTATTGAAAGGTCCTATAATATGTTGCTAACGGAATCAGAAAGTTCGCTGAAGTCGTCAACACCATTTACTTGCTAAAAAATCGTGTAAACTCGTTATGATCATATGACCCTGATCGGGAGAATAATATAAGTAGATGGCATGTGCTTTTTCGAAAAATATTCGACTTAAAAAAATTTGAAAATAATTTTATTTGAAATGATAGAAAGTATACTTAGACTTCGACTTATATCAGTTCCCTTCGAAACTCAATTATCGAGTAAGGATGTGTTTACACCTAATTATAAGTGTCACGATCACGTTAGGTTCGTATTTCTGTTTCTTGAACGTCACTATAATATGGTCCGCTTCGGAATCGAGAAAAGCGATGAACGCTTTCAATACCATTCACTAAGCTAAAACTATAGTTAAACCAATTATGAGTCATATCTAGTGCATGGTCGACTGTTAGTCGAAGTCTTAAGTGTGCGAGGTCTAAGTGCTTTTTCGAAAAATTGATTTGAATTAAATTTTTGTGATGATTTCTTGTCAGATTTTAGATTTTAGACTTAGGCCTTCGACTTTATATCAGTCGCTTGAAACATCACTATAGTTCGGATAATCGATTGTATTAACTAAAATAGGTCAGGATCATTAGGTTGTTTCTGGGTTCTTCAAAACGTCACTATAATATAGTGCCGCCTTACGGGAATCGAAAAAGCGCTGAACGCTTTCAAATACCATTTACCTAAGCTAAAACTATCGTTAAACCCGTTTTGACATATAAAAGTGAGCCATATCGGGAACTGATATAAGTGAGATGTTAATGTAGTAGGTCTAAGTGCAATTCCGGGGAAAAATAATTTCGAATTGAAGATTTTTTTGTGAAATAATATATTATGAGGATTTTTATTTTTTAGCACTTAGACTGACTTCTCTTAGCTTGAATTATATCATTCTTCGACGTACTATAGTGGGTGATAGGATAGAGTTACTATAGGTGTCGCGGATCAACGTAGGTGTTTTTGAAGTTCCTTCAAAACGTACCTAATACATAGTGTCGCCGTACGGGATCGAAAGCGGCTGAACGCTTTCAATGCCATTTATCTAAAGCTCGAATATCGTCAAACGATTTATGATCGTCATATGTGCGTTGCTTCGGGCTACTGTTATGTCGAAGGTCAAGTGATTCAGAAAATATTTCGACTTAAAATATTTTGTGAATATTTCCTTTGAGATTTTAATTCTGCACTTAGACTTGAGCAATATAGTCTTCGTATATCATTCCTCGAAACGCTATATATGGGTTGAAGGATAGTTTTACCTAAAAGGTGTGCCGAGCAGTAGGTCGTTTTTGAGTTCCTTCAAAGTCCCTATATATAGTGTCGCATACGGTAATCGAGAAAAGCGGTGACGTTCAAATGCCATATTTCTAACGCTCGAACTTAGTCAAACGTATGACGTCATAACTAGTGACGACGTTAGGACTGTATAAATCGAAGGCTAAGTGCAACTTCCGAAATGGTTTCGACTTAGAAAAAATTTTGGAATATTTCTTTGAGATTTTGATATAGCATTGACTTGACTTATACTTAGATCTTCGACTTATATCAGTTCTTTTCCCGTCACTATATCGGGTTGAGCGATAGTTTATAACTAAAGGTTGTCGCGGGCACTGGGTGTTTTTGAGTTCCTGAAGTCCTATAGTGAGTTCGCTTAAGGGAGGAAAGGGGAATCGAAAAACAGGCGGCTAAACGCTTTCAAATGAAATTTCTTAAGGTCGAACTTCCCAAATCCGATTTGAGTCATATAGTGACGCCGTCAGGGAACTGGTTAAGTAGAAAGGTCGACACTGCAAATGTCGAAAATAATTTCAGACTTAAGTTTTTCGTGAATATTCATGATTTGTGATTCCTAGCATAGACTCGCTTCTTAGAGCTGTCCTTTGTTCTTACGAACGTCATATGGTTGTAGCGATAGTATTAACCTAAAGGTGTCGCGCGAGCACACATTAGGTCGTTTTAGAGTTCCCTTCGAAACATATAATATAGTGTCGCCTTACGGAATCGCAAAAGCGTCTTCTTCTTCAATGAAATTTCTCTTAAATTTGCTGTAAACATTTTCATAAGTGTCATTGTGCAGCCGCTCAGGGATGTATAATCGAAGGTCTAAGTGCAATCGAAAATAATTTGACTTAAAATTTTTTGTGAATAATTTTCTTGAGATTTTTATTTTTTAGCACTTAGACTCGAATTATACTTAGACTTTGACTTTATATGGTCCCTCGACGTCATTATATCGGGTTTTGAAGATGAGTTTATACCTATAATGGTCGTCGCGCGAGCACGTTAGGTGTTTGAGTTCGCGTTCGAACGGTATAAATATTATGCGTCGCACTTACGGGAATGAAAAAGCGCTGAGTGTTTCAAATGCAGTGTTTCATAGCTCGATTATAGTCAAACAATTTTGACGTCATACTGTGCGCTGATCGGAACTGATATAAGCGAGGTCTAATGTAAGCCGAAGGTCTGAGTGCTTTTCGAAAATAATTTCACTTTAAAAATTTTGTGAATGATTTTTTTCAGAATTTTAATTTTGCGACTTAGCTTCGATTATACGAGTTCCTTTGAAACATCAATATAGTTGTGACAACGATTGTTACACGCAAAAAGCGTCACGCGATATTGAGGTCGTTTTCTGGTAATTTAGTCACTATTATAGGTGTGCTTAGGGAATCAAAAAGTCGCTGGAACGTTCAAATGCCATTTGTAAGCTAAATATGTGAAATACGCTTCATGAATCATATAGTGACCTGCGGGAGTGATATAGTCGAAAGTCTCAGTTATAAGTCGAAATCTAAGTGCAATCCGAAAATCATTCGGAACTTAAAAATTTTTTGTGAATAATTTTCATTGAGATTTTTTATGTTTTTAGCACTTAGAGCTTCGACTATCTTGACATTCGACTTATATCAGTTCCTTCGAAACGTTACTATATCGGGTTGAAGCGTATATCCCTAAAAAGTGTCGCGCGAGCACGTTAGGTCGTTTTTGAGTTACTTAGATACGTACTATATTATAGTGTGCATTAACGGGATGAAAAGGGCCTGAATCGCTTTCAATGCCATTTTTTAGGCTGAAATATCGTCAACGATTATGAGTCTATAGTGAAGGCGCTAGGGATGGTAAGCGAAGGTCTATTAGTGAAATTCGAAATAATAATTTTGATAAAAAATTTTGAGAATATTTCTTGGAGAATTATTAGATTGATAGCACTTAGATCCTTCGACTTAACTTAGATCGACTATATCGTCCTTCAGAAAGTCACTATATCTGGTTGACAGCGATAGCTTACCTAAAAGGTTGCGCGATCACATGGATCGTTTTAGATTTCCTGAACGTCCTATATATAGTGTCGCTTAGGGAATCGAAAAAGCGACTGACGCTTTCAATGCATTTTCTTAAGCTTCGAACTATCGTAAACCGATTGTATGAGTCATATTAGTGCGCGCTTAGGGAACGGATAATCAGGTCTAAGTGGGAATTCCTAAAATAAGTTAGGACAAAAAAATTTTGTGAAATATTCGCATATAAAATTACGACTTAGCACTTAGCCATTCGACTTATACTTCGACTTCGACTTATATTAGACGTTGACTTATCAGTGTCCTTCGAAACGTACTATATGGTGAGCGATAGTTTATACTAAAAGGTGCACGCGAGCAGTTAGGATCGTTTTGATGTCCTTGAAAGACTATAATAAGTGCGCTTACGGGATCGAAGAAAGAGGCTGAACGCTTCCAATGCATTTTCTAAGCGATATCGTTAATGATTTTATGGACGTCATATAGTGACGCAGTCAGAACCGGGTATTAGAGGTCAAGTGCAAATCGAAAATAATTTTCCACTTAAAAATTTTTGTGAAATATTTCTTGAGAATTTTAGATTGTAGATTAACTTCGCTTCATTGAAGAGCATTGCTATATACGTTCCCTTGAAACGTACATGATAGGGGTTGTCGCGTAGCTTTAAACTAAAGGTTGTCGCGCGATCACGTTAGTTCGTTTTGAGTCCTTCGAAACGTAACTATATATAGGTCGCTTACGGTTTGGAAACCAATTGAATATATGATATAGTGACTATGTATATAAACGATTATGAGTCATAAGTACGCTGATGAGACTTAGTGCTTCAGACCATAGAACTACTGTGTTTCAGATCCTAGAACTTAGTGTTTCAGACCCTAGAACTTGATGTTTTAGATTTTAGAACTTAGTGTCTCAGACCTTAGTACAGTTCCTTTGAACACCCTATTTGGGACAACGATGTTATAACTCCTATGAAAGCTCACGGTTGACGTATGGTCGTTGTTTCTGGTTAACTTTAAAAGTCGACTATAATATAGTGTCGCTTACGGGGAATCAAAAAGGTCGCTGTAACGCTTTAAATGCATTTTACCTAAGTAAGACTATGTTAACGTTTATGATAAGAATCATAAAGTGATCGCCGTGATCGGGAACTGATATAGTCGAAATACTATAGTATATAGTGAGGTCTAATGTAATTCGAAAATAATTTCAACTAAAAATTGTGTAATAATTTTCTTGGATTTTTTAGTTTTTTAGCTATAACGCTGACTTATACTTAGACATTCGACTTTTGTTCCTTGACGTCACATATGGGTTGAAGGCGAAGTAGTTTATAGCCTAAGAGGTGTCGCGGAGTAAAGCTTAGGTCGTTTTGAGTGTTCGAAACGTCCTATAATAAGTGTTCGCATTACGGGAACGAAAAGCGGCTGGACCCTTTAACTGCATTTCTTAAGCTGCGAACTTATCGTAACGCGATTCCATGAGTATAGTGTAGCACGCTTAGGGATCGTAAAATCGAGGTTAAGTGCAAATTCCGAAAATGTTTTCGCTTAAATAAATTGTGTGAAATTTTCCTTGAGATTTAGATTCAAAGGACTTAGACATTGACGTATACTTAGACGCTTGTCTTATATCAGTTCCTTTCGAAACGTTGCCATATCGGTGAAGCGTATAGTTATACCGTAATGTGTTCTGGTAGAGCACAGTTAGGTCGTTGTTGAGTTCCCTTGAAACGTCCTTAATTAACGTGTCGCTGGACGGGAATGAAAGGGCTAACGCTTCAAATGAAATTTTTCTTAAGCTGAACTTACGCAAACCGATTATATGTCGTATAGTTTAGTGGGATTATGTATATTTAGTGAAGGTTAAGTCAAAATTCCGAAAAATATTTCGACTTAAAATTTTGTTGTAATAATTTTTTTGAGTTTTTGTATTTTAGTCATTAGACCTTCGACTTATATTAGACCTTCGACTTATTTCAGTTCTTCGCAAACGTACTCATGGTTGAGTGAATAGTTATAACCTAAAAAGGTGTGGACGCTGGAGACGTTTAGGTCGTTTTGATTGCACTTCGAAAACGTACTTGAAAAATAGCTGCGCTTACGGATGCGAAAATAGCGCGCTTGAAGCTTTCAAATGCAATTTTCATAAGCTGAATATGTCAAACGCAATTGACGTCAGTAAAGTGAGGCTGAAGTCGGACTTGTATATAAGTGGAAGGTCTAGTGAGGAAGGTCTAATGTGCTTTTCGAAATAATTTCGACTTTAAAATTTTTGTGAATGATTTCTTTCAGATTTTTAGTGTTACAGCACTTAGGCCTTCGTTTTATAGTTACCTTTGTAACTACTATAATTGGATAAGATATTCTCACCCTAAAATAGTTCAGCGATAGTTAGGTGTTTTCTGGTTACCTTAAACGTCACATATATATGTGGCGCATTCGGGACAAAAAGTACTGAACGCTTTTCAAATGCATTTCTAACTAAAACTATCGTTAAGACGTTTATGAACATTAAAGGTGACGCTGTCGGTGATATGATTAGTTGTAAATCTAAGTATAGTGGAAAGTCTAAGTGCAATTCCGAAAATTATTTCGACTTAAAAATTTTTGTGAAATTTCATTGAGATTTTTGATTTTTTGCATTACACTTGATGCATACTTTTCAGCACTTACCTCAGAATTTTACTTTACTTTTCACTTCGAAACGTCACTATTATCGGGTTGAAGCGATAGTTTATACCTGAAAAGGTGTGAGCGAGTACTTAGGTCTTTTTGAGTTCCTTGAAACGGTCCTATAATATAGTGTGTTACTGGAACGAAAAGCGGGCTGAACCTTTCAAATGCCTTGTCTTAACTGAGACTATCGTAAAACGATTATGAAGTCATATAGTGGGGCCGTTGGAACTGGTTATAGTGATAGGTCAAGTGAAATTCCAACTCTACTTTGTCACTTAAAACCACTTCGCTTCTTATCCCCCTTATAAGTGCTCTACTGTTAGATCTAGATCACCTTGACTTCTCCTTGCTCGACTTATATAGTTTGCATTCGAGCACTATAGGCAGGCTCTTCAACACTATTGTATATCTGACACCATTCTTGTTGGCCACATTTTTTCAATTCACATTTGAGTTCATTGAAACGTATAGTAGAAAATTCGATGTTCTAAGGTGGATGAACGGACAATACGTACTTGCTCCGGGTCGGCATAACCAGACAATACGTAGATTAACCAGGTTCTAGTCTGACTGGCTCACATAAACGTTATCACATAAACGACAAAAAAATGTTATGAAGTGGATGCATTTACTAGAGTGCATTTCTTGATATAAACGCTACGATCTTCTAGAACAAATCATTTTCATTTACATTTATAAAAATCATAAAGGTCTTTTCAAGAAATGAATTATAATGAGCAATAGTAGCAGAACATAAACAAAATATCACCTGACCAGCTCACTTTTTTTAAATGATAATTAGGTTAACAGTGACGACTAAAGTGATGATTGCAGATTTGTCATGCGTTCTGTAGGAAAAACTATGAATATCCGGATATGCTTATATAGGATCATTTTCATATTTATAGAGAGGGAATTTCCTCTCGAGGCTGGCCCCCGCAATATTCTTAATACCTCTCTCTCTCTCTCTCTCTCCTCGGATCGTCTCGTCTCTCTCTGGTGGTGGTAGGTGCCCTCGCCTCCTCCTGCTCTCTTTTTTCTCTTCTCTCTCTCTCTCTTCTCTCTCGTCTCTTCTTTCTCTCTCTCATATATATATATTATATTAATT
This sequence comes from Trachelipus rathkii, assembly GCA_015478945.1. Classification (NCBI taxonomy): domain Eukaryota; kingdom Metazoa; phylum Arthropoda; class Malacostraca; order Isopoda; family Trachelipodidae; genus Trachelipus; species Trachelipus rathkii. The sequence continues at coordinate 16,754 of JABUQX010000236.1, forward strand.
ATTATATAAATTTAGTATATATATATATTTATATTATATAATATTATATTATATTATTAATATTAATATATAGAATTTATTAATATATATATATATATATATATTGGATTTGGAAGTTGTGTATTTCTATATTTCTATAATAATTATATATTATAAAGAATAGTATATTCATATAAGCAAATTAAGTGCATATATTAATAGAAATGAGGAAACATATTTGTGGTCCTTGAAGATTTCTTAAGAAGTGGCTGTTAGAAGCATTAAAGGAGAAGAATAACTAGCGATGGCAATACTACGAACCCTTGAACAGTGATATGATGTCGCAGAAGCATTGAAGGAAAAAAGTTCTAGAGATGTTTAAGCTGTCGAAAATATCCATCTGCGTTATATGTTCATTGCTGTTCCCATCCATGTAAAGTACAATACGTTAGAAACTTTATGGCATAGGCAAATGCAACTAAGAGTATCTAATTTTAGATTGCCAATTTGGATTACAATTTTTAATAGTAAATGTAATAGGAAGAGATTTTTCCCAGACCCAAAATGAACAAAACTCACATGAATGGGCGAAATAAAATTGGTGGAAAATTACGATAGGTTGTTACAATCTAGTGAAAATTTTAAAACAATTATTTGTTGAAGCTTTATTTTGAGGAGTTTGAATTGATCAATCAAGATTTTGAACCTTCTTCAAAAAATTCAGATCTTTTGAAGTCTGGTACATCAAAAAGCGCAAAATTTGCTCTA
>JABUQX010000238.1:0-10000 GCA_015478945.1 Trachelipus rathkii
GCCTGCTGTATATATATATATATATGATATTAAATGGATTGTGGATTACACATTTGAGGAATGAAGGAGCTTAGCTTTTTATTATAAAACCGGAATGTCATTGGATATTTTTTTCTCATTCTTTTATAATCCTCTGCTTTTGTCCTGACAGTTTTTACACACACACTCATCCACACACACACACACACACACAAACACACCCATATATATATATATATATATATATATATATATATATATAAACTTATATTAGTAAACATAACCATATATATCTTATATCTATATATATATAACTTCCTTTTAACGTGCTTATTCCCTTCTTCAGAGGGGTAACACGGGGGGACTACAGGAAATCGAACTTTAAGGCCGGCTATCCCAAGCCTGTCGCCACCAAGTGTTCGCAGCCGAGTTTTAATTCTTGCCCCAGGAAGATAAAACTCAGACTGCTACGCGGAGGATTGAACCAGCGTCCATAAACGTATATATATATATATATATATATATATATATATATATATATATATATATATATATATATATATATATATATATAATATAAATAAATAATTCTTTCTATATATATATATATATATATATATATATATATATCCCCAGGAGAAAACCCTCCATTGCTCGTGGGCAGTTGAAGATCAATTGTACTTAAATCAAATTAATACGAGGATACTAATTGTGTATCTCGTATCTGTTCATAATATTTATCCGGCTCTATTAAAAACAGTAACAATTACATTTTTGTTCTGAGAACTTAATCATTGTTTTTTTTATTTTTTTTGTTCATAGTTAGTTTTCAGACCTAGGAGCATCATCCAATATAGTTTTGAAGCTGGGAAAAACTATTCCTGAGACTGCTATCCCTATGCACAAATCTATATGTAATATAAAGATAAATATATACTTATTAGTAATATTGTGCGTGTAGGTTAATATATCACTACATCTTATATATATATATATATATATATATGTATATATAATATAATATATATATATATATATATATATATTTATATATATATTATGTAATAAATATATATATATATTGTATATGTATATATATACTGCTGCTAGCTGTATATCTTTCTGTATATATATAATATATATAATATATATATATATATATGTAACATACAGCAACTACAATATCTAAAAGTATAAAAAACTGAATTTCGTATATGTATATAGTATATATAACCAACAACAACTCTATATATATGTATCAGCAACTATAACAACAACCAACCTTATAATAACAATAACATAATGCTTCTTTCTTCTTCCCAATATAATATAACATAATATATATGTATATATATATATTAATAACCAACTAACAACAACAGCAATATATATATATATATATGCTCTAATAACAATATATATGCATATATATATATATATATATACATAATATATATATATATATATATATATATATATTCTTTATATTGGGCAAAGTTCAAAGACATCAAAAAGACAGATAAAGAAATAAGATGGAAATGGTTGGGTCACATAGCTAGACAACATGACAACAGATGGACTAAGGAAATAATGAATTGGTGCCCTATATACGCCAAACGACCAAGACAAAGAAATAACATGCGCTGGGCAGATGAGATTAGGCAATTGATGGGAATCACCTGGCAAACCATGGCAGAAGATAGAGAATTGTGGAAACTAATGAAGGAGGCTTATGTCCTGCAGTGGACAGATACATTGATGATGATGATGATGATGATGATTATATATATATATATATATATATATATATATATATATACTCCCTGTATATATATATATACTATATATATATATATATATATATATATATATATATATGCTTATATAAATAGAAATATACCCAGCAAATTATATGTCTTTCGTGGAGTGAAAAAGATTATTTTATCTATATATATATCTCAAAAACTACAATAGCTACAGGAAAAAGACTGGAATGCTAGTCCAATTTTAGTGCGGAAAATGTAAAAAAAAACATATCTCAAAAACTACAATAGCTACAGCGAAAGGAATACATTTTTGGAATTCTTGTAAAATTTTAGTTAGGAAAATGCTTAAAAATAATAATAATAATAAATAAATAAAATAAATATTATGGCTATTTTTTTTTTTTAGGAGCAAGGGACATAATATATATATATATATATATATATATATATATATATATATTATATATATTATATATATATATATATATATATATATATATATATATAATCTATATATATATATATATATATATATATATATATACTACTATTGACTAATAAAGTATCACGGCCCATTAGGGGCTCGAGCCGACCCGGAACACAGGGGGGGACGTTTCCATACCCAGGGGGGCGGAGGAACCCCCGCGACGCAAATACCAAGAGCAGGGGGTTCGGAGACCCTCCCGGAGGGAGGGGTATAGTCCCACCGTAGTTCCCAGAGGCCGAGACCCCGACTCCCTACCATCGGTGCATACCCTTGGGTTATTCTTTAGTAAAAAAAAAAAAGGAAATAAAAATTTAATAGAAAGTAGAGTATTTATTTTAACGAGTAACCAATAAAGGTCTCTAAATAGGCTCTCTAATCATATTACTATTATTATTAACAATAATTTTTTTAGTTTTTATTTTTACATTTCCTATCTAAAATTTTAATAGGATTACAAAAATGTTTTCACTGAAGTTTATTTTTTTTTACATTTCACTAAATTGGACCAGCTTTCCAGCAATGTATTCCTTTTCCTAGCAGCTGTCTTCTTAGATTTTGAAGATATGAGAATGGAGATTGAAGGAAATTTTGCTGTTAATGATACATCTTTCCCTATTATATATATATATATATATATATATATATATGCATAAATAATAATAATATATATATATATATATATATATACAACATATATATATAATATATATATATATATATATATAACCTATATATATATATATAACAACATAATATATATATATATATATATATAACTGCTGCTCATATATATATATATATATATGCGCGTATATATGTATGTATGCATATATGTATGTATGCAAGAGGCGTATGACAGGGTTAATAGGGAAGCTCTGTGACAGGTGTTAGTGATATATGGTGTTGGTGGTAGGTTTCTGAATGGAATCAAAAGTATGTATGCTGATAGTGAAGCGTGTGTAAGAATAAATGTTGAAAATGACTGATTTAATATTAATAGAGGAGTGATTCAGAGATGTGTTATGTCTCCTTGGTTATCTAATTTGTATATGGATGGGGTTATGAAAGAATTAAAGCTAAGGATGGCAAGGGAAGGTGTTAGAGTGATGGAGAATTAAAGAGAGTGGAGGGTGCCCTGCTTAGTGTATGCGGATGATTTGGTTTTGTGTGGCGAATCTGAAGAGAGTTTGAGAAGATTGGTAGAGGGGTTTGGCAGGGTGTGTAAAAGGTGGGATTTGAAAGTAAATGTAGATAAGAGTAAGGTTATGGTAGTGAGTGAAGGGAGTCCGCGGTGTGAAGTCATGTCTAATTTAATGATGAGCAACTAGAACAAGTGTCTGAATTTAAATATATAGGATATATGTTGGATGAAAAGGGAACGGATGATGCAGAATGTAGTAAGAAAGTTGTGAATAAAATGAAGGTGGCTGGGGCAAATAAATCCTTGGTGGATGTAAAGAGACTAAGTCTTGAGCGCGCTAAGGTTTTGCCTGATGGTATGTTGTTGCCTGTGTTAATATATAGTTGTGAGACTATGGTCTGGATTAAGAGGTATAGATCTATGGTACAATGTGTCCAGATGGACAATCTTAGGGGCGTGTTTGGTGTGAGAAGAATTGATAAAATGAGGAATGAAAGTGTTAGGGAGTTGTGTCGTGTGAAGAAAGGCGTACATGAGAGAATAAACTGGAGCACATTTAGATGGCTTGGTCATATAGAAAGGATGGATGATAGTCGTTTGGTTAAGCGGATGTTCTGTAGTGGTGAGTGTGCTTGGAATTGACCGGCTGGGAGACCGAAGAAAAAGTGGATTGAGTCAGTAAAGGAATACTTGAAGGAGAGGATGTGAGTTTGGAATGGAAGTTTGGCTGAAGCGAGAAGAAAGGTTCCTACATAATAGGAGTGATTGACGGGGTTTTGTAAGGGAGTATGGTTGTGGGCTTTGTCAGGGAATGAACCCCCACATTGACGAGATACCACAGTGAGGGTCCGTCGCAGTCTCGTGAAACCCTAGGGTGGATTTTTTTTTACTGCAAAGAATTATCACTTGCGTAATGTTCTTCTACTACTTTTCTGTTCTGGTGTATGCTACGCACCTCACTCTCAATCTGGGGAAAGAGAGAGAGAGAGAGAAGAGAGAGAGAGAGAGAGAGAGAGAGAGAGAGAGAGAGAGAGAGAGAGAGAGAGAGAGAGAGAGAGAGGATAAATTGTACCATTAAAATAAAATTACACGAATACAAAATCCATTCCTAAACGACGATGAAAGAGGCCCTCCATAAAATACGATTGTTTCATTTAAAGCCGGACTAAGATGATCCCCCAAAATGGGGGGAAGGGGGGGTTTCCCTCCCTACTGCTTCTCCTTTCATAGCCCTAACGGCGATGTTTCTCTCAAACGCGTTTAGCTGCTTCGTTTTACGCTTTTTATACTTTATTTATTGGATGTGTTTTTTATTATATATATATATATATATATATATATATATATATATATATATATATATATATATATATATATATATATATATATATATATATTTTGCCCATATATATATAACTTATATATATATATATTCTTTACTATATATTTATATATATATATATATATATATATATATATATATGACAAAGGGTTTAGTTTGGTGCCTAAGGAACGGGGTCGGACTTAAAAAACTACAGGTACTCTTTATGATAGTTAAATAGACGTTTGGGCGCTTTTTACATATTTAGGGGGCTCGAGCCGACGGGGACAGAGGGGGACGAAGTCCCCACCGTGGAAGATAACCCACCGGGAGGCCAAGACACCCTGATTCTGTACATCTTGGCGTTCTACCCTAGGGGTATTCTTTAGTTCTTAAAAAAAACGGTTATATATATACTAAAAAATACCCCTAGGGTAGAACGCCAAGATGTACAGAGTCGGGGTCTCTCGGCCTCCCGGTTGACGACGGGGGGACCCCCTCTGTCCCCGTCGACTCGAGCCACCTAAATATGTAAAAAAAAAATTCAAAAATATCGATATATCGATATTATATCGATATTTTTCGATATATCGATATCGATATTTTAAGCGCCTAGAACGTCTATTTACCTATCATAGAGGGTACCTGTCAATTTTTTTAATCCGACCTCCATAGGCACCATATTATACTTTTTACCATATATATTTTTTATATGTATAACATAACCTTAACTCTATATATATATATATATATATATATATATATATATATATATATATATATATATATATATATATATATATATATATATATATATATAACTGATGGGAGCAGGGTTTCGCTGGGACAACTGACCCAGAGCTTTCTCATATCTCTCTCTCTCTCTCTCTCTCTCTCTCTCTCTCTCTCTCTTCCTCTCTCTCTCTCTCTCTCTCTCTCTCTCTCTCTCTCTCTCTCTCTCTCACTCTGTGTGAGCATTGAAAACAGTGATTTTCAGGTCCTTATAAACTCATTCTTCATTTTGTAGTCGACGTAAGCGTCCACCTAAATATCGTATGATATATTTATTCTCTTGCAACTGAAACACTTCTATATTCTTGTTGATTGTTGTTGTTGTTGGTTGTTGTTGTTGTTGTTGTTGTTGGTTGTTGTTGTTGTTGTTGTTGTTGTTGTTGTTGTTTCTTTTTCTTGTGATATTTTGTGGAAGAATCACTTATTGTTTTGAACTGTCGTTTGTCCTTGTTTGAAGCAGGTGCCAGTGCCTCATATTTTGACGATCCTACTCACAAAATTCTTGAAAGAGTGGGACGGGGCATAGCGCTTTTCGACTCTCTCTCTCTCTCTCTCTCTCTCTCTCTCTCTCTCTCTCTCTCTCTCTCTCTCTCTCTCTCTCTCTCTCTCTCTCTTTCTCTCAATTTTCTTTCTATCTTTTTCAATCTGCTGAACTGTTGTTGTTGTTGGTTCTCTCTCTCTCTCTCTCTCTCTCTCTCTCTCTCTCTCTCTCTCTCTCTCTCTCTCTCTCTCTCTTTTATAATATTTAAATTTACATTGACCTTATGAAAAACCTTCAGTCTCAATCCTTCTCCTAAACTCCTTTCCACACAGTCTCATATCCTTTCTTTTGTTCAGATTTCTTAACTCTTGTGTTAACCTCCTCCTATTTCTTCATGTATTCCACTGGTAATACTGAAAAACAATTCCTTCTCTCTTTTCCTCCCATGCATTAGAGCATGTCGAACTTGAATTGAGATTAATATATTGTATAAGAAGGGTGACACTTCGGATGTTTTAGAGATATTAGAGAGTTTCAATGATGGTGTGAAATTTGATGTGATGAGAATGTGGAACCGATAGATATTACAGATGTGTGGCATGTACTTCACACATGGGCTAACCACACGCTGGTATATATATATATATATATATATATATATATATATATATATATATATATATATATATATATATATATATATATATATAATTTATTTATATATATATATATATATATATATATATTATTTGAGATAGGTATGAGCAAATTTTATTAAAATAAATGCACCTGAGCTTCTCAAATGCAATTAGTAAATGACAAATATCTGAGAAATAAAATAAAAAATAAAATACATTAAATAAAAAAAAAATTAAATAAAAATAAAATAAATTAAAAATAAACAACTAAAAAATAAAACTTGTCTTAAAAATATATATTTTTTGACAATAAAGAAATAAATAATATCGCGGCTGTCGTAGGAGTTTCTTTCGTATCTTGTGATTTTTCTTCTGGAAATATATGGGCAGACAGGGACACCTGACGGAAACGCTGAAGGCAGCATTGGAGACTTCTCCCTCTCCCTCTCCTCTTCTCTTCCTCTCCCTCTCCCTCTCCTCACTCCTTTATCCCCCTTCTTTATAGCTGACCTAATATTAGGGACCTCACCCCACCTCCTCCATCCCTCCTTATTCCTTGATCCCTACAGGGACACCTGACGAAAACGCTGACGTAGCACTGGAGACTTCTCCCTCTCCCTCTCCCCTCTTTCCCTCTCTTCCTCTCCCTCTTCCTCTCCTTTTACTCCTTTATCCCCTTCTTTATTAGCTGACGCACCATTAGAAACCTCTCCAGCTCCCCCTCCTCCATCTCTCCTTACTATTTTATCCGATATCCTCATTCGTTCTCACCTACTCTCCTTTTCAATCTCTATTCTTCATTTTTTTCCCTATTCAAGGGAGGAGTTTGATTTCATTTAATTAATTTAAGATTTTTTTGTTTTAATTAATTTTTAAACAAACAATTTAGAAATTAATAATAATAATAATAATAATAATAATAATAATAATAATAATAATAATAATAATAATAATAATAATAATAATAATAATAATAATAATTATATATATATATATATATATATATAACTAAATAAATATATATATATATATATATATATATATATATATATATATATATATACTATATATATGTGTGGTACTTTCTATGAAATTGAGTAAAAGGGGGGGACATCTGATATGTAAGAGACGCTTACACGAGGGCTTTCTATTACCCGTGTTTACTAGAAAAGTTTGTACATTTAAATACTCACGAATAGTTGGGGACTATTTGGATTGATTTCACATACACGTTGTGTGGTGTGATTGATATATACTGTATATATATATATATATATATACATATATATATATATATATATATATATATATATATATATATATATATATATATATATATATATATATAATCTATATATAATATATATATATATATATATATATATATATATATATATATATATATATATATGGCTATTTATAAGTGGTTGACTCCAGGAGCGAAAATCAATAATTAATGTATCTTTATTTTAATAATTTTAGGGTAAATACATTAAATTTTTGGGTAACCTAACCTAATCTGAAACTAACCTAACCCCAACACAACCAAACTTAACCTCTAAAATTAACCTAACCTAATTTTAACGGAGTCAACCACTTATAAATGTCATATATATATATATATATATATATATATATATATAACTCACTATATATATATATATAGTATATAATATATCATATTCTTCTCCTGTAATAACAATAATTTTATCCACAAATATCTATATATATTTATAACTATAAATATAATATTTATATATATAATATATATATATATATTTATATATAGATAAATATATATATAATACATAATAACAAAAATAATAACCAACCATAACCTTATATGTGTAATATATATAACCAATAATAAATATAAAAAGAAAGAATGGAGGTTGTGATAATAACAATATAAAATATATATATAACAACAACAATAACAATAACTAATATATATATACAGATATATATATATAACGTTATTTATAGTGTAGGTATAATTTGTCTCTTTTCACTGCGTTCCATTTCATTCACGAAATTATCATGTTAAACTCGTTAAATTTTTCCCCTTTTATTATTTTTTCTTGTAACTCTCTCTCTCTCTCTCTCTCTCTCTCTCTCTCTCTCTCTCTCTCTCTCTCTCTCTCTCTCTCTCTCTCTCTCTCTCTCTCTCTCTCACCTTTGAGTTTCTTTTTCTTTTTCTTTCTTGTCCGTTAAGTTTTGTTGCGTGGAATTTGATTTTGATTTTGTCAACCCCGAAAACGTTACTTTTTTTTTTTTTGTAATTAAAAATTTTTTTCTCTTTTTTTTTTTTTTTAAGAAATTTTTTTTTTTTTTTTTTGTGGATTTAGTTTTTCTTATGTTCTCCAGATCGAAATGGATATTTGATTGCCGATCAGATCTTCAGAAGGGAGATTTTTATTTTTATACTGGAACACAATTCCCTTTTCTCTTTCCCCCTTCCCCCATGCATCAGAGCATGTCGAACTTGAATTGCGATTAATATATTGTATAAGAAGGGAGGGACACTTCTGATGTTTTAGAGATATTAGAGAGTTTCAATGATGGTGTGAAATTTGATGTGATGATGAGGAATGTGGAACCGATAGATATTAGATGTGTGGCATGCGCTTCTTACATGGAGCTAACCACACACTGGTACTTATATATATAACATATATATATATATATATATATATATATATATATACATATATATATACTATATATATATATATATATATATATAATATATATATATATATATATCTGCTATATCTGCTACTGCTGCTACTGCTGCTGCTACTGCTACTATATATATATATATTATTTGAGATAGGTATGAGAGCAAATTTATTTAAATAGCAGGAAATACACCTGAGCTTCTCAAATGCATTAGTAAATGACAAATATCTGAGAAATAAAATAAAAAATAAAATACATTAAATAAAAAAAAAATTAAATAAAAATAAAATAAATTAAAAATAAACAACTAAAAAATAAAACTTGTCTTAAAAATATATATTTTTTGACAATAAAGAAATAAATAATATCGCGGCTGTCGTAGGAGTTTCTTTCGTATCTTGTGATTTTTCTTCTGGAAATATATGGGCAGACAGGGACACCTGACGGAAACGCTGAAGGCAGCACTGGAGACTTCTCCCTCTCCCTCTCCTCTTCTCTTCCTCTCCTCACTCCTTTATCCCCCTTCTTTATTAGCCCCATTGACTTAATATTAGGGACCTCCCACTTCCCTCCTCCATCCCTCATATTCACATGAGAAGTCCCTACAGGGACACCCTGACAACCTTGGGCGTGGCACTGGAGACTTCTCCACTCTCCCTCTCCCCTCTTTCCCTCTCTTCCTCTCCCTCTCTCCCTCTTCCTCTCCTCTTACT
>JABUQX010000238.1:15000-17500 GCA_015478945.1 Trachelipus rathkii
ATCGGGGGGCGTATGAGCATAGCATCATGAAAGCATGCATCGACCGATGCCGTCGATGCACCGGCTTGTCCCAGTCCGAAGTCGTCCCACGCGACTGTTTAGCTTCAATATTGCTGGTATTAAATATCCAGTATTCGGCAATAAAATGCAGATTGAGTGTATATGTAGGAATGTGTGTGTGTGTGTGTGTGTGTGTGAAAGGAGAGAGAGAGAGAGAGAGAGAGAGAGAACGAGGGAGAGAAGACGAAGAGACGAGAGAGAGGGAGTATCTGGTAGTTGAGAGACGAGAGAGATGAGAGAGAGAGCAAGAGGAAAGAGAGAGGATGAGAGAGAGAGAGAGGTTTCAGTGTTTTGTCCGTATTTGTGAGGAGACGTTTGTAATTATAGTGAAGTGAGGTGATAAAAGAGAGAATTGGAACAATACGCTTTAAATATAGAGGGGGGTTTTTACATGAGTTGTTAGACGGGTTTTTTGATGGGGTCTTTTCAATTTTTCATGTTCTTCAATGTAATATATTTAATGTTTATTTTTTTCGAGTGTACAGAAGACTGTATTGGCCTTTTCCTTTTTTGATTGACGTAATAAATTTTATTTCTATTTTTATATTTGGGTTTAATTTACGTTTTTGAACTTTTGAGGTCGAAAATTTGAGATTTGAATATTTTTTAAACTCTGGCATTAGTATAAGTATATAATTAGCTGGGTTATTTGTGGTGATGATATATAGTGAGTATATATAAGTATATATATTATATAGTATATATAGTATATATATATAGTTGGATAGTAGTATATATTTTTATAGTATTTATAGTATAATATATTTATAGCGTTCTGTAGTTATGATATATATATATTTATATTATAGGTAAAAGCTACTTAACGCCCACAAGACTGCTGGAATAGAGGTTTTGTGACACATTGCACTGGAAACAGAAAAGTTAGTGGAAGAACATGACGTAAGTCAAAGAAGAGCCCAGATTACCGACCCCTCACAAAACCCGGCATTCACGGTCCTATTGATGCATCTTCTTTTCGATCTCTCGCCTTCTGCAAACCATTATATATATATTATTATATATATATATATATATATGAATATCTATATATATATAGTATATATAATATATATATATATATATATATATACTATAAATAACAAAAACCTAGCACAACCTAACCTAACCTAGCTTATACCTAACCTAACCTAACCTGGGAACTTTCCTTCAGCTTATAATGCATTTTTCATTGACGCCTCCTAATTTAAATTTGCTATATATATAGTATTGATATATACGTATATATATATATATATATATATATATTATAGTATATATAATATATAATATATATATAGTATATATTAGTATATATATAGTATATATTATATATATATATGATATATATATATATTCAGCACACAAAGAAGAGGGGAGGAGGAGTTTGAAATGTGAACGAGGTAGGGGGTAAGATAATGAAAGGTTAAGAATGGAAAATTACTTTTTTTTGTTCTTTCTTTTTCATACATATAAATATAAATTACTTTAATATTGTGTGAGGCGTTTTTGCTTTCCACACTTTTCGCGTGAGGCGAATAGCTTTTTAAATACTTCCTGTTTTTTTTTTCTATTTTTCTTCTTTAATAAAAATTAGACACGCAAAAGATTACATTATATTATATCATATATTATATATTATATATGTATTATCATATATATATATATATATATATATATATTATATATATATATTATACTATACTATATATAATATATATATATATTATTATTTCACCACAACTCACGGGTGGTAAATAAGTTATATTTGGTTAACATATAGTATGATATATTATATATTATATTATATATGATATATATAATATATATATATCTTATATATATATAGTATATATATATATATATATATATATATATATATATTGCGTGTGTGAAGGATGTTATTTCTGTTGGCTGCACGTTTAAATTGCTTGAAGACTTTTGATTATTATTATTATTATTATTATTATTATTATTATTATTATTATTATTATTATTATTATTATTATTATTATTATTATTTATTATTATTATTATTATTATTATTATTATTATTATTATTTATTATTATTATTATTATTATTATTTATTATTCATTATGTATATTATATTATTATTTTATTATTATTATTATTATTATTATTATTATTATTATTACTATTATTATTATTATTATTATTATTATTATTATTATTATTATTATTATTATTATTATTATTATTATTATTATTATATTATTATTATTGGTTTAGTATTTTTATATTATTAATTTATTATTAATTATTAATTATTATTATTATTATAGTTTTTTTATTATTGACGTGTTTGAATGGAACAATTTGTAGTATTTCATATATATGAAACTATGAGCGTAATTCTTTGATAACACTTCGGGAGTGTTTTCCCCTTGACAACCTTTGCTGGACTTTTCAAATAAAAGTTA
>JABUQX010000239.1:0-5000 GCA_015478945.1 Trachelipus rathkii
ATTTATTTTTTATTTGTTATTTATTTTTTTTCATATTTTTATTAAAATTTAACAAGGATTCCAAAAATGTATTCTTTTCGCTGTAGCTATTTTTTTTTTTGTGAGATTTTTTTTTTTTTTTTTTTTATACTATTTTTGTAAATTAAATTGACCAGACATTCCAGCAATGTATTACTTTTCCCTGTAGCTATTGTATTTTTTGAGATATCTGATTGAAAAAGTGATATTTTCTGTTAATGAATATACAATTAAGCCTATAGCCTGATATATATAATATATATAATATATATATATATATATATTAATAATATAAATATATATACTAATAATATTATTATATATTATATAAGTATATATATACATATATAATATATATTATATAATATTATTTATATAATATATTATATATACTCGTTCTGCTGATTTTCTTATAAGTTTTAACTACTAACTTTTCCTTTTTTCATTTCAACATGATGACATAACATAAGAAAGTAATCATAAAAAATATTTTTAGTGGGAGATACATAGCACCAATATAAGCAGTGCAGAATACCTGCCAAAACGGCAAAAGTTCTTGCCGTTTGTTTTTTTTCACATCAGCGAGGTAATAACTAAATCTTAATGAAAGGCAAACCGTAGTTTTCGGTGAATGTCATTAATTTGGGAGAAAGTCTAAAGTACAACAAAAATCAATTACCTAAGTGTGTGACAAAGTATTGAACCCTTACAAAGTGTGGAACAGATCACATAAAATAATGCAAGCATCATTAAAGATGTGTTTTAAGCATGTGAACGAGAATTCTCAAACGAAGTTGGACAATATTTGACATTGCCCACACCGATGCCTTGAAAATAATGAAAATAGAGGAGGATAAAATCTTCTTACAGCGACAGAGGGAACCACGGCGACAGGGTTGCCTGGCGGGTATAGACAAAAAACTAGCAGAAAAAGAAAAAAGGGTGATAGAAAGGAAAATCATAGCAGAGAAGAGACGACTTAAACATATGTCGTCGTCTGGCCCATCAACTTCATCATCGTCACTCGAATTATTTTATCAGGAACATGACGATACCTCTTCTACATCTGATGAAAATCAGGCAGACTTTCTACCAACTTCATCTAAAACAACACAGTCTGAAACCGCTACAAAACGAGGAAGAAAGGACATCATTACCCCAAAATTAGTAGCAGCCTTAAATAGATGCCAGTTAAGCGTAAGAGACACCGTTTTATATTGTTCAGAGCTACAAGGCGGATTCACTTGACTTACCTCTCCTTAATTTCCAATCAACAGCTTCATCTATTCAAGCGAATTGATGCATTCAAAGAAAGAACAAGCAGAAGGTATAAAGGCAGATTTTCAAAGCAATGTACCGGAAGTCGTGACAGTTCATTGGGATGGCAAATTGTTACCTGCGTTAAACGTAAGAAGATTCAAAGAAGAACGACTACCCATCATAATTACATTTGAAAATAGAGAGCAATTTCTTGCGGTACCAAAACTAAACAGCTCTTCTGGTACAGAGCAAGCTATAGCAGTTTCGAGAGCTCTTACTGGCTGGAACTTAAGAGATAAAATACAGATAATGTGCTCCGACACAACAGCTTCTAATGCAGGTCGCTTCAATGGTGCTTGTGTAATTTTGGAACAAAAACTAGAAAGAGAGTTGATACTTTTTTCGTGTCGACATCATGTTTATGAGTTGGTACTGAAAAGTGTAATTGAAAACAAAATACACCAAGTGACAAGTAGCCCAGACATTGCTTTCTTTAAAAA
Source organism: Trachelipus rathkii (assembly GCA_015478945.1). Taxonomy (NCBI): domain Eukaryota; kingdom Metazoa; phylum Arthropoda; class Malacostraca; order Isopoda; family Trachelipodidae; genus Trachelipus; species Trachelipus rathkii. The sequence goes on from JABUQX010000239.1 coordinate 1,779, forward strand.
TTTTAAGGATAATTGGAAAAAATTGACCAAAGCAAGATTCAAACAAATACGAACATTGTAAAAAAAATATTTTACTGACACGGAAATTGAAGGATTGTTACAGTTCTTTTCAGCTGAATTAAAGAAATCTATCGTGAGGCACGACTAACGTGAACTTATTGAGTTATCTCTCATATTTTTGGGGAGAACTGATGAGAAAAAAATATGGCCTCCAGGTGCAGTGCATCAAGTGCGATGGATGTCAAGGGATATTTATTCAGTAAAAAAGTATTTCCTCCATTCTCAACTGACAAACAAGCACGGGAAGATGTTTGCTTATTTATTGTGGCTTCTTATGTTGAGTCTTGGCTTTTTATATCAAAAACCAGAATTCTATCAATCAATGACCCAATGATGAATTGACATTTCGGAAATTAATTAGTTTGACCTGATATTATTCCTTGAAAACCTTATATAAATTGTTATTGATAATTTTTAAATTAGAGTCTTTAATCTTTAACGAAACTTCTGAATTTATATTAATAAATAACTGAAATCAGGAAAAAACTACCCTCATATATCGGAAATATGTTGATTACGAGGTCGAATGCTTAATTTCATCAAAATACTTCAATTAAATATAGCCTTTATCTTAGCATATGATTATATTACATCGAACGCAATGCTAGAAATCTGTTTGTGTCAAAGGTCTGCATTGTTTAATATTCAAATTAATATATTCTAAATAGTTCCATAAGACATTTGTATTTTATTTTCCTTTTGAATATTTACATATAATTTTTTAACTTATAAGGGAAAGTATAAGTTAAAATTTTATATCATATTAATTATATTTTTTCTAACTTAACTTTATATAAATATTAATTTTATTGCTGCGAAAATAAACTAGAGATACTCACCTATAGGACGTTTATTTATATATATACTATATGATATATAATATATTATATATTATATATTATATATATATATATATATATAATAATATATATATAGTAAATATAATATATATATATATATATATATATAATATATATATTATATATATATATTATATATATATATTATATATATATTATTATATTAGTATATAATATCAAACGCCCGCTTCCCATAACTGCAATTACTACCCTGCTTCCGACAAGGCTTCACTTTCTGGCAAGAGTGCTGGACGATGATCAGAGGGTAATAAAACTCAGAAATAGTAAACCGAGACTTGGTCGAGTGTCTTCCTCCCCACAAATGAAAAGCGCTTACACAGAGTGAACTTTCACGCCTCTGTATTGACCACACCAGTATCATTCACATCACTATACTGTCACGGGAACCCCTTTTCCATTTGCAAATTTTGCGTAGCCATTACCCCGCAATCGTTCGCCATATCTTCTTGATTGTTCCCCAGCTGGACCCCTATTCGTCGTCGTCATTTCCTACTTTAACGTCCATAACACCTTTCCAAGATTTATCCCACATCTTATCGAATCTTTCCATTAGGCAGAATCTATTTTGTCTTTATCTCCAAAAGTGAATTATTCTTTATAATATTTGATTTTGTTATTAATATTAAGACTATTTATAATGCAAGAAATGTAATATTATTTAGTTTTTATTTATTTGTTTGGTTGATGAATATCATTTTATTCATTTAACCGTTCAAATCTTCCGTTGACGTTTGAAATATTATGCGCCAGGGCTCCGCCTATGTGTTGATTTTTTCAGCCTGTGTGGTCGCTTCTTTGGGCCGCTGGTGGATCCTGTACACTAACTCAATATATATATATATATACTATATATATATATAATATATATAATATATATATATATAATACTATATATATATATATATATATATATAATATATAATTATTATATAAATTCTATATATAATATATATACATATTATGAAATTTTACATTCTATTGGATTAAATTAACATGTAACTGGTTTACTTTGCTTGTACGTATTGGGAAAGAATAAAATATTATTATATTGTGATGTAAGAAATTATATCATTGATGTTTCAAATCACAGGACGTAATATTTCACTCTTGAGAGGAACCTTGGATTTGATTGAAAAGTTTATGTCAACTTGATATAATTTTTTTTCCCTGTGAATGTGTTTGGCTGGTAAAAGCGCCTTCTCAAAATTTGTGCTTTTTGAGAACGTTGAAGCAGTACGAAAAAATAGACACAAGACAATTTCTAATGCTGCTTGAAAAAGTTTTGCCAACACTTGTTGTATTTGCCTGAGGAAGTAGTCATTCTATCTCTTTTTGATGATGAAGTTGATTTCAAAACCAAAATAGATAACGGAAGAAGAACTGACAAGCTCACTGCATGGTAAATTTTAATATTTCCTCGTTTTTAATTTGAACTTGTTCTTTATTTAGTTTGTTTATATTCATATTATGATTCTTATTTTAGAAATTTTATTTATATATCTTTTCATTATTCAAAAAAAAAAACTTGAATGCGTTCGTATCAAGTTCAGGAGCTAAAAATACTGTTTCGCTCGCTGGAAATTACTTAGTTTCTTGATGCAGAGTCCTACTTACGGTGGGAAAACAATGCCTTCTTTGCAGAAGAAAAAGCCACAGTACTATCTCTAAAACAGGTTAATCATACAGCTGAAAGAGCGGTTAAATTAATACTCGACTTTAATGGGCTAATAGCTGAGAAGGAAGAGAAAAAACAATTCATTCTACAATGTATTCCAGAATATAGAAAATTGTACCCAAATTGTAAAAAAGAAACCTTAAAAAATATCCTCATAAACTATCTTTTTTTTTAATTACAATAATATTAGTATTAATATAATTATCTTGTACTTACAAATAAGTTATTAGTCGCACATTAAAAGTAAAAAAAATAATAATAAATAATATATATATATAATATGATATATATATATATATATATATATTATATAATTATATACTATATATAATATATATATATTTATATATATATATATATATATATATATATATATATTATATATATATATATTATATTATTACTATATATATATAGTAAATACCTACTTTGTGGCAGGTTACGGAGTTTTTTTGGATTTCTTGAGATAAAAAATCAATTTCTTGATTTTTTTGACACACATTTTTGAGATTCCGTGAAGTCACGCAAATATATTTGTAAAACAAAACGTTTTTTTAAAGTTTGATACAGTATTTTTTAAATACCTAGGCCTAGCTCTGAGTTCAA
>JABUQX010000239.1:15000-27500 GCA_015478945.1 Trachelipus rathkii
ATATATATATATATATGATATATATAATATATATATAATATATATATACATATATCACTAGTAGAAAATAATATACTGCTGGCCCATTCATCAAAGAAATGCAAGTGGAACGCAATCTGAAAGAAAACTAGAAAAGAGTAAGCAAAGAGAAGGAAAAATCCAAAGGAAAGTAGCTTAATTAGAAGCAGCGATTCCGTGAATAATATATCATACTATATATGTATATATATACTATAATCTATAATATATATATAATATCATATATAATATATATATATAATTATTATTATATATATATATAATATATATAATATAATAGTAATATATATATATATATATGATATAATATATATATATATATTATATATATATATTATTTCTTTCTCACCAAGCGCCTCGGTGTAGGGTCATCTCTGTCGTTTGCAATGTCTCTCCACAGGCCCCTATCTTCGTACAGTCGATGTTCCTCCACCTGATCCAGAGCGTCCATCCTCTTCGCCACAGCCGCCGCCACTCCATCCTTCCATCTTTTCCTTGGTCGTCCCGCCGGTCTTCTACCCGCAGGCTGCCATGCATAAAATCTGGCCGGGTATCTATCTTTTGCCGGGTATCTATCTTCATCCATCCTTCTGATGTGTCCATACCATCTCAATTGTTGTTCTCCGATCAAAATCCTCCACCGACTCGACCCCCAACTCCTCTCTTATCTCAGTATTCCTTCTTCTCTCTCTTCTGGTCACCCCCACTATCAACCTCAACACCCTCATCTCAGCCGCCACGATCTTACTCCTTGTTCTAGTTGTAAGTGTCCACGACTCTGACCCAAACAAAAGTACCGGTCTCAGATCGTGGTATAAATAAGTGTTTTAACCTGTCTCGTCACATGTCTGTTTCTCAGCAAGGGATACAACTGACCAACACCTCTAGAGTAGTTCATTATTCTTTCCTCTATTTCACCCTCCATCATTCCACTGCTGTTTACCGTAACTCCCAAATACTTAAAGTTCCTCGCATCTTTTATTCTTTCCCCACCAATCTCTATGTTTAAGTTCTCTCCTTCCCTAGCTATTTTCTGCATCATCTGCCCATTTCATCTTACAATCCCTCCATCACACGCACCCCTGCGCCATCTGCATCAGTACTTCTCTGTAACGTCTCCTGTTCTCTTGCAAACCCAGCAGCAAATCGTCCGCATATTGCCATTACCAACAATCTCCTCCTCCTCCTCTCTCTATCTCTTGCATACACTTGTCCATATACAGAATGAACAACAATGGTGACAACACTCCTCCCTGTCTAACACCTGTCTTCACTCCAAACCACTGTCCTATCCCATACGCTGTCCTGACGGCACTTTCACTTACTGTGTAAAGTCCTCTTATCACTCTAATCAACTTGGGTTCTATCTGGTAGTAACGATCCTCGAGTGTCTCCCAAAGTTTTACCCTAGGTACACTGTCAAATGCCTTCTCTAAATCCACAAAAACCATATACATTTCCTTATCCCCACCCCCAGCTCTTCTCTATCATCATCCTCAGAGAAATATCAGATCCGCGGTACTCGTCCGGCTGAATCCTACTGTGCTTATTCAGCCTTGTCTTCGGACTTCCCTCCCTGAGCCTTTTCTCACATCTTTCATATAAACTTCATGTCATGCGGCAGGCAACGATTATGCCCTATAATTGGAACAGTCGCCCTTATCTCCCTTTTTGAACACCGGACATACTATCGCCCTGCCCCACTCCGCAGGTACTCTCTCCACTCTCCAGAAATCATTAAACATCCTCAACATCCATCGCGCATGACCTCCTCACATCGCATAATCTCCACCGGCAGCCCATCACATCCTGGACTCTTCCCATTTTTCATATTCCCATTGCCATCTCCAACTCTTCCATTGTTATCGCACCCTCATCCACGTTTATTCGGAGCTGTTCCTCTCTGCGTTCCGGAAGGTTCTCTTCTCCTTCCTCCTGATTATATAACTCTGAAAAGTACTCTCCCCACCTGTCGCTGATCTCATCAGGGTCCACTCTCAGCCTACCCTCCTTATCCTTTACTGAGTGTGCAACAGTCGACTCCTGTCCTCGTAGGTTTTTGCCATGTTATATATTAATTTCTTAGTTCACCCATATCCTGTCTCAGTTGTTCACCGATCTTCTCCCACGCTTGCTCCATCGCTCTCCTTTTTATGGTCTCGGCCTCATTTCTATTTACCACATATTCCGCTCTTGTCTCAGGGGATCTTCTTTTCATCTACGCTCTAAACTTTTTATTTTTCTCCTTTACTGCACGTGCAACTTCATCTGTCCACCACGCAGTTTTTTTCTTTCTGGAACCCGTTCTTTTTACCCCCAGCGTATCTCTCGCACATGTTATCATTTTTTTCTTTAAAATACTCCCACTCTCCTTCTACATCTACAACATTCTCTTCTTCTTCTGGTATAATATCACGGACTCTTTCTACAAAAACCCTTTTCACTTCAATCCTCCTTAATCTCTCCATCTGTATGCCTCTCTCTCGTTACCATATATATATATATATTATATATATACGTATATATATTATATATATATATATAATATATATATATTATATATATTATATTGATATAATATATAATATATATATATAATATATATATATATATATATATCATTATAATAATAATAAATAGCAATATTTTCAGTTTATTCAAAGAAAAACCTAAATATTTATATAAAACCATTTTTTAATCTGAAAAACTATCGATTTCTTAAAAATGTAAATGCTATCGAAGTATCGATAATTGATAAAAACCATCGATTTTACGATTACTGAGATTTTATTAAAAGATGGAAGTTTATCGTTAGAATTTTTATTAAACATTTTTATTTCATTTTGTTAAATGTGATAGGCTATATTTATCAGTCATACAAAAAACTTTAAGATAGTGTCATACCAAAATTTACCTTATTCCAAAATTTTGCATGAAGCTAGTGAAAATCTTTCAGATGTGTATTATTTAAGAAAGCCTACTTTAGTGACGGGAACTAAAAGATATAAATATGGCTGAAGCACATAGGTGAAATATTCACTTCATGATAATACATATTTACAACTTCGCTTGCCGATACACGATATAGGGTTACAAATGTCAAACTGCATTAAATATCATGCCAATACCCACTTTTATTTCTGTTTTAATGGCTTTATATAAAACTATATTAGCATTACTATTATTCATTATCTTATTAGCAAGTGACTTAATTCTTTAACATATTAGCGCGAAGTGCATATGCATTATATCCTTATATATATCATATATATATATATATATTATACTATATATATATATTATATATATATATATTTATTATATATTATATATTACAATTAATAATATATATATATATATATATTATATATATACTTATATATGTCGTAACTTGTTACTCAGAGGTTGTACCCCACCCGCATTCTTATGAAAATCACAGGATACTACCTCTAAACAAATAATAATAAAGACAAGTAGAAAACGAAATCGTCGTTCTCTATAGACTTAGGATAATACCGCATATAACTAGCTCCTCTCATAAGATTGTAAAAAAAACCCATAGGATTTATTAAAAAAATTGATAAATTTTGTTTTTTTTGAAATCACAGGATATATCTCTAAAAAAAATATAAATGAAGATAGTGAAACGAAAATCGGCAGGTACTTTAATTAGGAAAAAAAAGTTACCAAGCCATACCTGAAATTTAAAAATTTTCCACAATAGTACTTTTAATAATAAAAATTAGTGGGACCTCAGTGCTACGTTTATAGGGCCATCCTAGTTAATCAAGGTTATGATAAGAATTATGTTAATATATCTACATAGATTTTCTTTGTGTATATCCTAACAAAAACTTATCATTTAACCTGACTTAGAGGGCACGAAAATGAGACCTATACTGGATCGATCATATGAAAAGTCTATGGGATTTTATAACAACTATTGGAGAAGGCTGTAACATCATTTATTTCCTAAAGAGAGAGCGACAATTTCAATTTATCACTATTCTTCATTATTATTTTTTTAGAGTATATCCTGTGAATTTCAAAAAAAATCGGGGGGTGACAACCTCTGGGTAATCATATTAGCATATATATATACTGACCTTTATCTGTTTTAATGCATTACATCCAGTTTTGGAATTTTATATTGTGTATTACTTTTTTAAATAATCTTTTAAGTATATGAAATCCTAACAGTAACTTTTAAAGTGGTACAGGAATCATGATTCAAAAATTAATAATAACGAAACCTTTAACGCTTTTAACGACTCTTAGTTCAGTTTAATTTTTATTTTTTATACTAAAGGAATACCAAGGAGTAAAACCGAAAATGGCAGAGTCTGGGTCTCTCGGACTCGGGGGAAGACCAGCGGTGGATCATATTTCCCCCATCCATCTAGGAGAGGAGTCTTCCAGTGAACCAAGACACCCACTCTTTGGTCTTCTGGGTGTCACAAGGGGATTCCTCCGCACTACCTATGGGGTATGTGATACATCAGTAGCCACCCCTCTGTACCCTTCAGTTATCAATCGAGCCTCCTATACTTTTTTTTAAATTTACATATTTAGTAATAAGCTATTTAATACGCCTGATTCCAAATATGTAATTAGTTATTTCTAGATAGTGTCGTTTCTGACAACCGACTCAAACTTTTATAAAAAATATATTTTTATATTTTTTAATTATTTGTAAATAAGAATTATATGCTTGATTCCAATATGTTATTGGGTTTTTCTGTAAACTATGTCTACTTTTCGAGATATTCATTTTTAAAACATTTTTACATAATGTGATTTTTAAAAATTATATTAAATATTTGAAAAGTTTTGAATCATGTCATAATATACCATAGAATATTACTGGTTGGTATAATTATAGTGTAGCAATATATTTAACAAAAAAAACATCATAAACAGAGTTGTAAAAAACGACAGAAGGGATATAATATATAACCGAATACATGATAATATATTTATCATAATCACTATAATATCCATATTCATATATAACTATATTCCATATATCATAATTCCTATCTATTCCTCTACCTATACTATTACCACTTAACTAACTATCTCTATATAATAATATATACCCACTACCTCAACACTACCTATAACTCTCAATCACCCCTATATACGTACCTCAAAAATACTATATATAACATCTCACATCCACAACCATATACCTAATATCATAATACCACTATTATATACCTATATATACCAATATAATATAACACCTCATCTATAATATAAATAACTATATATATATGTAAAAGTTTATCTTAAACCGCCTACACGGAACGGAAGGTCGGATCAAAAAAAATTTCACTATGTTACCCCTCCTTATGATACACTACGAGATAGTTTTTTAGGGTCGAAATGAAACTTTATTTTTTTACAAGACCTAAAATAACCTAACTAACTACACATACAACACTAGTCACTTTTTGATTAACCTAAATTAATAGCACAGACAGTTTTTCAATTAAACATCTATTTATTCGTATCCATAGATGACATCTGTGAATTTTTTTAATTCACCTCCCATTCGTGGGGTGTTTGTAATACTTTGGTCACTGATATATAACTATATCTACTATTATATAACGGTAATTATATGAGATTATATATAGACTAATATTATTTATATTAATATCATTAATAACAATATTCTATCTATATACCTGTATATTTATTATCTAGACTACTTATATCACTACTACTCATCTTAGATCATTAATAACGACGATATAGACTCAATTCATTGCCTCCATTTATATACAGTATATATTACTATTCTACAACATACCCTAGAACAATTACACTCACTATCATCCTATTAGAACTTAATAATAACCAGATACATTTAGTGATACTCTATTATATAATACGAGTATTAAATATTAATAATAATATATATAGGGCGACAGCATTACATTATATAATAATTATATATATACATATAATAATACTATAAAATATCATCCTAAACCTAGTATACTATAATATATCATAATATATTCAATATATATTATATACTATACCCACCCCCTAACCCCATCACCGTATATTAATTATATATATATATATATCTACTACTTCATATATTCATATATATATTATATAAACCATCACATAATAATATAACATAATACTACTATATATAATTATATAAAATAATCGACTAACTCACTACGATGATAGACCTCAATAGATAACTATAGTTGTCGGGGTCTCTCACCCTCACTAGGAATGTGAATGACAGAGACGGCGACTTTGGCCCCCATCATAGGCTGCCCACCTAAAATTGAATGTCCAAGGATACAATATTCCATTCAGGAGGCCTCGAGCGGATAGAGGCGCGCAGTCCCCCAACCGTCATCACCTAGAGGCCTCAGAAGGCCCGACTCCTGATATCTATGAGGTCTACTCTAGGGTTTTCGTTAGTTTTAAATCATAAAAGGCTTTACATATAGTCATCATGCTTAAACGCAATTCCAAATATGTTACTTTTACTGCTATGTGTGATACTTTTCCATTGTTTTTTATTGTTTTAATTATTTTTAGAAGCTTTATATGCTGATTTCAAATATGTAATTGTTTTTCTGTAAGATATATATATTATATATATCATATATATATAATATATATATAGCTATAATATCTAAGTATTATATTCTATATAACTATCTACTATATACATAATCACTACACTCATATATACTATACCCTTAACCCTATATACCATAACTAGTCAACTATCATCATACCCACGCCCAACCATATCCTACTAATATACTACCTATATAACATACTACCTTACTATATATATATATATATATATATATATATATACCTATACCTAATAATCACTATCAATACACTCATTATCTATAATATTCGCCTAATACTACTACTCATATAATAGATGACTCTGTTATATATTATCAGTAACCACTCTACCTGCTAATTGAACGCATATTTTTATCAAACCCCTCTTCATGGTTGTTTCGCGTCATATACAGCTACCCTCCATTCTCACATTCCACCCACTCCGCAACATTCTCTTTGACGATCTTTTTTTTTCTCATTTGCTAGTTGGATTAATTAACTTTAATCTCAAAGAGGTACTCCCTGCGACACATCGATTCTAACAGTACTCCACTACAACGCCTCGCGGTGTCGCAACCAGTTACCAACTATAAATGTCCCACCTATGAACATGATTATTAGCGAACACGATACAAATAACTTCCACTCGTCAGTATATACTGTTAACTAGACATCAACCCCTCAACCAGATGTTGTCGCACTCACTCTTGAAGGAAAAAACCGTTAAAGCCCCTTTCAATAGCTCACTCAAAAACTTATAGACATCTCTTAATTATATAAAAATTTTATTCTTTTTTAGAAATATATGAGAACTATTAAGGTATACCTATAACTTATACTACCTTCATAGCGTCACCATCATCTCATTATTATACTCACATCACTACACTATATACACCACTATATACCTCTATATACCATGAATACCTATCAATTATATATACTATATATACTCATATATAATCATATATAATATCACCCTATATACCTACTCTACCTACTATATATATATATATACCACGATATATATATCCTACCCCATACTACACTCCCGTAACACCAAATCATAATTAATGAACGCATATAAAGCAACAACCAAAAATGATTTCATAGTTTCTAGGATAAAAGTTTACACTGCCTCTCATCATAAAGTAACACAATTTTCTCCCATATGCTTCTTCATATACAAAAATTTAGTGTCTCAATGCTCGTTTAGGGCCATCCAGTTCAGGTTATGATACAGATTTGTTAAGTATACATGGATTTTCTTTGTGTATCATTCCTAACACATATAACCTGAACAGAGGGCCTGAAACAGAGAACATACAACCTGGAAGGATCAAAAATGAAAAGTCTAGTAGAGGAAGAAGGGTGGTGGTGTGGCGCCCTTTTGTTATAAGCCAACTATTCAAATCTGTATTAATGACTGACTTTAAAATGAATCATGATATTGAACTTAGGTGTGGGATAGCAATACTTCTTATATATACAATAATCAATCTTAGAATAGGGGTCATTTTAATAGACTCACTCCTGGCCAGAGTCAGATACCTAGACTTGGATAATTGTGAAAGATAATAAGAGAACTTCTCGCCTCATGCCACTAGTAAGACGCACAAAAGGTAACCGTCATATCGGGATGCATCTTTATTTTCCGGGCATCTCAATCTGGCGTATTCTTGTCCTACATCAGGTACCATAAGCTAGTCCTTGGCACCTCACTACATTGGTATACTAGATACACTTTTTGACTCATACTCAAGGTCGAAGCACCCTTCACAAGATACGATGCACTACTAGACTTAATATTAACTCAACGACTCGAAAGTATACGAGTGGTGAAGTCTGAGTGAGGAGACAATTTAGGAGGCTTAGGACCATGAATAACATAGATAGAATTTAATCCTGAACGGAATATCTGGCCACCAACTTGGCAAGTTAATAGGATAAACATACTTAGACTCTTCACCGCAAATGGCGTTATCTACTTACCCAAAAATTTCGAGCACATGAAAATCCTTTTATGTACAACCATAAATAGGGAATAAATGATTTTTAATGACCAATTAGTTTTATCATGTGGGAAATTTAAGCAACATATTTTAACGAATATTCAGCTACATTTGTTTTAAGATTAAAACCATTAGGCACGCATGGAAGAGAAAACCTGTTTGGTGAATAGCGACGATAATGAGAAAAATTAATGAAGCGTAGATGTTTACAAATATACAAAAGCGTAGTATGCAGGCGAAGCTGATTTATGAAGACTATACCGGCAAAAACATACGAAATGAACCTTACCAATCAATAAGCAAGACCCGCCGCAAGAGAAGCCAGGCCCCTACAGACAATTAATTTAGCAGGAAATTAGTACACTCAAGTAATTCTCCGAAGACGCTTTCTCTGCTTTATAATTTAAAAGTAAGAATAGGACGATTGGTGCAATTAAAATCACTGAATGCAACAATTAGACATACGAGCTTCCACGAATAAGTGAATGGTCAAACACATTCTCTCTGACTTATCTACTATCCATGCTTCAGTGTTTACTGAGTAAACCAGCATTAACGCATAATCAGTCATTGGCGACTAATAGACTTCACTGCTATTGCACTCAGTTAACATAATAGACTACTCCAGACACTGAACATTATAATGATGTTACAACAGATATAATAGAACGTTTATATAAGATCATATTTATGGAATCCCAAAGTAAAGCCTGCAGGAACTGATGGTATCAATATAAGGTAGAAATTCTGAGAGGGTAGTCACAAGCATTCGCAATGGCACTGTATTACTGATTTCAAGCGATCTATTAGCATTGGGAGTGATACAGATGACTGGAAAATGGACCAATATGTTGTGCTTTATTTATTAAGGAAAGGTGTAAGGAAGCTTTGTGAAATTATGAGACCAGTTGCTTAACAGTCTCTGGTTGTAAATTTATTTTAATAACCTTTTGGAAAAGTTACTAAAGAGTCATATAGAGAAATATATATTTAGAAGATAACATAAGGTATTCTATATGAGTCATCTCACCTCATGAGATATTTCAGATCAGAGTAAGGTCATGTATATATAGTCAGTACAAACATTTAAGTAAATTATTATGGATATAACTAATTACTTATAGACTGTATCTGACACCGTATATGTATAAGAATCTCAGTATGTAATATATGTATATATTTTAAAAGACTTTGTAAGAATATTAAGCTGTAGAAAGCAAAACTGTATACGTGAGTTTAATAGAGATTACTACCTATCACATATAATAGGACTTAGAATGACATAAAAAGTTTATTGAGCAAATAGTGGGTATTAAGTGATGAGAGTTGAGGATACATTGAGTTGGAATATTAAAGTAGTATGGTTGTAACGAAATAGAACAGTTAGATGAGTTATACAAACTAAATGTGGAAATTAATAATCTATTAATTGAAGGAAATCGTAGTAAGATAGTAGGTGTCTCCACATAGGTTATCTAGTATGACTGTGAGGGCCATCACTATTTAGTTCCTCATAATATATAAATAATTTATATGAGACATAGGACTTAAATGCAAAGTGATTTCATATAGATATGCAATGAGATGATATCTAAAGTGGACGCATACTATACAGTTAGGTATATATAAATAAGTTAGGATAGGATTTCAGTATAAAAGATTAATGATCTTTAGTATAAAACTTCTGGGTGGTAGCATAATATAAGTGTGACAAATCATGTATATAATAATATTTAGTATAATGATAATAAAAAAGTGTAAGAGTTCTTCACCTGGTATACTCAAATAAAATAGATTTTTAACTAGATATGAATGGGGATTGGCTTGAGTTACTGTGGACCAAGAAAAAGATTTAGGTTTGATTATAAGCAGTAATTTGGTAAATTGAAAGTAGCTAATCAGTGTTTGTAAGCTAGAAATAAAGCTAATAAGCATGCTGGGTGGGCATAATAAATCTTGATGTACAATGTTTCACAAGAGCAGTAGAAGTATATAAGATATATATAATAAACTGTATTATAAATATAGTTATTAGTATATATGGATATCAGTAATAGAGTATTGTGACACAAGTTTGGGTGCCCCTTATTTAAGAAAGCTTAGTATAATTAGCTAGAGAGGTATGTCAAACGTAAGAGGTATATACAATCAATAGAGTATGATTATTGATTGGAGTTTGAGTGGAGTATAAGAGATATGAGGAAGAGGCTGAAGTAGAAGTTTAGGAATATGTTTCCTGTAGATAAGGCGATTTCTTCAGAGGGGCATGATATCAAAGTCATATAATAATATATATATATATAATAAATCTCTAACAACTCCCAGGAAGGGATTTCGCCCTGTTAGTTGGTCCAGCATCTTCGGCCTTCTGGCCCGAAACTCTTCAAACCTCAAAACACTCTAGAAAACCCTTTTCTCCGGCTCATAGTTTCCGACGCCGGTCCTGCGACGTTTAGACACTCTCGAGGTACGGTATTTTCGCACTTTTAGTAGAACTGCCATCTTCTTACCATTAGGCCATCGAAACTCGTTCTCCCAGAGCTTCTCCAGAGGATCCTGCTTCTAGGACTCATATAGAATTCCAACGCTGGTCCAAAGAGTAGTACCAGCAGAATGGCAAAAGAGGGTTCCCAGCCTCGAGAGCCATGTGAAGATAATCTTCATATTGACAAACTGCGTCGAAGCCTCCAACACTAAGACCAGAAATCAACTTAATATATATATATTATATATTATATATATATAAATATATTATATATTATATATATATATATATATATGGTATTATATATACTATATATATATATATAATATATATGTATATATATATATATTATATATAATATAATATATATATATATATTATATATATAGATATATATATATAATATACTATTTCTAATATTATATATATATATTATTATATTATACTATATTATAATATATATAAGTATATATATTTGTATATGTATATGTATATATATATATATATATATGTATATATATATATATATATATATATATATATATATATATATATATACTATATATATATATATATATAATTATAAATATATATAATATATATATATATATATATATTATATATAATATATACTATATATATATATATAATAGATATAATTATATATATATTATATATATATATATATATATTATTTATATATATATATAATATATATATATATATATATATATTATATATATATATATATATATTATATAGTATTTATATAATATATATATATTATATATATACATATATATATAATATATGATATATATATAATATATATATAATATATATATATATTATATATATAATAAATATATATATATATTTATATATATTTATATATATAATATATATTATATATATATATTATATAATTATATTATTATATATATAATAATATATTATATATATATATATAATATTTATATATATATATATATATAATATATATAATATTATATATATATATATATATATTATAAGTTAATATATATATATAATATATATATATATATATTATATAATTATATATATATATATATTATATATATATATATATATATAATATATATATATATTAAAACAGTTGTCACCACCACACTCACGGGCGAAGCCTAATTCAAAGGAGGGGTGTTGCACGCCTCAGAAATTACTTAACGCAAAATTACGCCCCAGATGAGCACAGAACGCAGGCTTCGAAGTGAGGGAGACTTAAAATTTCAGCAGAAGCACAGAAGAATGGAAAGAGAATTCCACAGAACGGGTGACTGGAGAAGGAAGCACCCAGCGAA
>JABUQX010000240.1:5000-26471 GCA_015478945.1 Trachelipus rathkii
TGTTTTGTTATTATCATATCTATTACAAAGAATCGATTTAGCAAAATAATCAATTTAATATTACAATATCACTGTATCGTTAATTCCCATAAAATTCGAATGGACTTAGTTTTTATTTTTCCGCTTCCGAAAAGTAAAATTAAGCCTATATATATATATATATATATATATATATATATTATATATATATATATATATATATTATATATATATATATATTATATATATATATTATATATATATATTATATATATATATAAAACCCTATTAAATTATTTTTTCATTTATGTGTAAATGTGTGCATAAATTAGAACACATTTGGCTTCTTGTGTTTTTAATATTAATTGCATGCATTCGAGCACATTCTTTAATTGAAAAGACATGGCAACGCTGTTTGATGGGAATATTATAAAATCTATCATCTTTTCTAAAATATCGATATCTGATAGGGTTACCCTTTTCCGGACTATTACCAATAAAATGAAAATAAATAAATAGATGAAATGAAAGTCCTCAAAATGTTTAGTTATGTAATGTAGCTAGTTTTATACCTCAAAATATGTTTTACTTTTTATTCTAGTTTTAAAACAGAATATGTTTAACTTTGTAGTTTAAGACGCCAAAACTGCGAAACACATTATAGTCTAGTTTTTATGTTTAAAAAGGGTTTCACTTAGAATTTTAGTTATAGATATTTAAAACTGTTTTCACTACCTATAGCCTAGTTTAAATTTAGATGAAACAAACTGTTTCCTTTATAGCCTAGTTTTTGACGCTTAATCTGTGTTGCACTTTATATCCTAGTTGTTGATGCTTAAAAATGTGTTTCTTGTTATAGTTTTGTACTAATAGCTCGAAATACAATTCAATTTGTAGTCTTATTTAAAACCAATTATCTTATTTCACTTTGAAAAAAAAAATATAATATTTTGCAGTTAAAAATAGAAAAATGAATGAAAGTAAGCCTGAAAGTAAAGGAAACGTTCAACAATTTTTTATTTATTTATTTATTTATTTATTTATTTATTTATTTATTTATTTATTTATTTTTTGCTTGCGTAAAATTTAGTTTTCTAAAGAGTTTAGAACGTATATTGTATTAAAAAAGTGTAAGCTCTTTTTTTTTGTTTTTTTATTTTAAAATTTTAATTAATTATTTTGATTTTATGAATATATGTGTCCTTCACTCCAAACATTATACCATTAATAAAAAACTTTTAAAAAAATATTTGAAGCACTTTTTGGTTTTAAATCTTCGAGTTAAATTCTAATCTTAAATCTTGGTGGTTGGCGGGAAAAAATTTAAAAGGGGCCCGCGCGGGGAAGAAATATTTAAAGGAGGGTCCACGAGGGGAAAAATTATTTAAAAGAAGTTCCGTGGTAAAAAGCAAATATGTTAACAACCACTATTTTAGACAATATATATATATATATAATATAATATATATATATATATATTATATATAATAATATATTATATATATATATATATATATATTATATATATATATATAGTATATATATATATATTATTATATATATGTATTTATATGTATATACCTATTATATATATATATATATATATTGTTGGGAAAATCTTGATTGTATCGGTGTTCGTTCATAACATTTTGTTCAACCAAGCCGAGCGGCTGGCTTGACTGGCTTGGGTGATGGCTTTCTAAGCCATGAGCCATGCCAGTTAAGCCAGCCGCTCGGCTTGGCTGAACAAATGTATGAACGAACACTCGACGTGATATATATATATATATATAATATATATAATATATATATATATATATATATATATATATTATATAATATATATAATATACATATAATATATATTATATATATATATATATATAAGTATATATAGTATATATATTATATATATATATATATATATATATATATATATGGCCCAGCCTCGCAGCATGCATGCATGCATGTAACTAAAAATTATAACAGCTATTGGAAAAAAATAACATTTTTTGATTTTAACAAGCAATTTCATCGATGAACTTTAAAAAAAAAATATTTATTTCTAATATTTATTAATACCACCTTATATATCTATATAATTTTAGATGAGAAAGCTTCGGTGTGAATGACCTTGAATCCGTACATTACTTCCCGAGAACAATTAAAAGTTGCCAAATAGTATTTTAAGTTTACGTTTGGGAAAATATTATTTTTTCTTTTTATATCCTTTTTTAGGGGGTTTGAGCCGACGGAGGGACAGAGGGGGGGACAAAGTCCCCCCCGTCGTCCCCCGGTTAGCCGAAAAACCCCGACTCTCCCCATCGTTCCTGTTTACCCGTGGGATATTCTTTAGTGAAAAAAGAAAAAAATTCAACATTTGGGACCTTTTCGTGCTACTCGGAGTAAGCGAGCTGCTTCGTTTTATCAGAAGAAAACGGTAATTTCATACAAGTTTTTTCAACATTTTTAACTATTTTAAATTTTTCAAAAGCGTTATTTTTATTTATTTTTTTTTAAATTTCATTGGTAAAAATGTCTCCTGCTTAAATCAAAAATGTTAGTTATTTTCCTGTACCTGTTATGGTTTTTCTTTGTTAAGTGCATGTTGCTTTCTGGAAAATAACCTAATATAATATAATATATATATATTTATATATATATATAATATATATAATTATATATATATATATATATATATATTATATTAATATATATTAATATATATATATATATATATATATAATAGTAAGATCGGTGTCTAAACCCTAACGCTAGATTAAAAGCCGTAAAAGTTCGACCTAAACCCTGATGGATCGTCGTTGCACAAAAAACTAAAACCTACCGAGATGGATGTGGTTGCAAAAAAAACCTAAACCTACCGAGATGGATCGGTGGTTTGCAACAAAAGTTAAACTAACCTAAGATAATTTTGTTTTAGTAAAAAAGTTACTATTTAAGTTTAATAAATAATTAAAGAAATAAAAAGAAAGAATAATATATATATATATATATATATATATATATATATATATATATATATATATATATATATATATATATATATATATATATATTATATATATATAATATATATATATATATATATATAATACGATGAACAAGATTTACATCTAAAGTTAAATTTCGATCTTTGCTTAGTAATGTAACATGGTATATTACAATTAATACATAGTTTTTCTTCTAAAATTAAATTGTGATATTGCATAAACGCTAATAAATTATGTTCGTCAGCAATCAATTCATTAATACATAAAACGGACATTTTTATTGTTAAATATTGCACAACTTTACACAATCAACATATTTTTAAACTAAAAAATGATATAACAACTAAACCCTAATATAACAAATAGAAAATTATCTTTACTCAGCCAACATCACAAGGAAGCCAGCTGACTCTGTTCCCCTGTCTAAATTGACTATGTTCCGGAGACACACATACGAACAAACACACCGATTCAAAATAGAAAAACACCATATATATATATATAAAATATATATATATATATATATATATTATATATATATATATATATATATATATATATATATATATATATATATATATATATATATATATATATATATATATATTTTTTTTTTATATCATTTGTATAACAATTGTTATTAGATGTTATCTTTAGTGTTATTTTCAAATTAAATATATAAGATTTAGAATGATTATAACAGCAAAGTATACTATCCAAATTGAGGTTATTTTTTTAATTCCAGATTGTTGAACTTAACAGCTAGGCCTTGACCGCCGAAATGTCAGAATATTGAGATGGGGAGTCCGGGTGGGTGGAAAGAGTAATAAATCCAATTTTTTATAGGCTATATATTTTTACATATTATTTTTGCATATTCTTTTTATTTATAATCTATTTTAAACTTTGGACCACTACTCCCAGTATCCACCCTCAGCTCCACTTCCACCTCCTTTAGCTACGGCTGTTATCAAGCAGTTTTCAAACTAATACTATATTTATAAAGATTACTTGGAAACAAAATGGCGGATTGCAAGCAAAATAGCGGAATATGATTTGTTGGCCCGAAGGATGTTTCCTAAAAATGCTGATATATATATATATATATATATATATATATATATATATATATATTATATATATATATACTATATAT
The DNA here is from genome assembly GCA_015478945.1 of Trachelipus rathkii. Lineage (NCBI taxonomy): Eukaryota > Metazoa > Arthropoda > Malacostraca > Isopoda > Trachelipodidae > Trachelipus > Trachelipus rathkii. Next base: position 9,147 of record JABUQX010000240.1, read on the forward strand.
ATTATATATATATATATTATATATATTTATATTATATAATATATATTATAATATTTCCTAATAAATATATAATATATATATATATATATATATTATAATGTGATATTTGTTTTAATGTAATTTAATCGAAATATATAATATAAACTTTATTGAGTTTAATTTTTGTATTCAAAATAATTTTTCTTAGCCCCGAAAATTTTAGCCTGTTAAATGTGAAAGGTGGTGTCGACCACTATAGTCATCAAAATTAACCTGTCTCAGCTTCACGCATCGCGAAGCTCTCAGATTGGTGATTGCTCAGATTTAATGAGGTTGTCTCTTAGAATGATCAGAACAAAGAAAAATTCATTAAATAGGAAAAAAAATTATCTTAATGGAAATAATACTTTTTTAATTTGGATTATTTAACTAGAGAATTTCTTTTCAACATAAACAAGACTTACGGATGAGCTAAGAAGATTGGCGTACATTTTAGACCCTTTCTCTCACGCGGTATTTTTTGTATATTAAGATTTTTTATATGGCTTTTACAATTTTACAAATAGAACTGCTACGAGCTTAGGAAAAGCAAAGCATTCTTAAAGGAGTTTGTTACATTCTTTTTACTAGATTTACTAAATATATAACTTTGCATTTCTATTAGAAACGCGAGTGATGGTCTGTCGAATCTTACCTTATCTAGCCTTGTCTTATAAAAACTTTCTGAAAAAGACTAATTTCAATAATGTTCTCAGACAATATATTTTTTTACTTTGAACTTTTATATTTAAAAGTGGTTAGTCAACCAGAAGGGAATATTATTTTTAATCATTTTCGCGTACCAAATATAACGTTTTAAGTTTGTTTTTTTTCTTTTTACAGGTTACTAATATTGATTATTTGAAAAATTATGTTGGTTTATGCTGTAATAATTTGGCTTTTAAAATATATTATTCAAAAATGGAAAGATGTAAAATGATGTCTTACTCAATTGCTTCTCAACACCGACAGGATGTATGAAAGATAGGTTGACCATTGTAGCCTACTGCTTTGAACGGGACAGTAGTTTTTCATATTTCCCAGCAATTTGTCGCTTTAATGTCAATTTTGTCCATTTTTTTAATTGTACTTGAATATTAGTCAATCAAAAATTATTATTTATAGCTTATATTTGTATATCAATATCATTGGATAAAAGTGATTTGTAAGACAATAGAGTCCATTGTTCGCTACTAACATCAATATTTTCAGATTTATTCAGACGATATAAAAAAAACGTATGTTGGCAAGTATAGTACCTGTTAAGAGAATATTTTCTTAACTTGAAAAAGGAAAAATCTGGGTTGTGTCGAGACAATGAGGGCAATAGTTGTAAGACAAAATTGTCAATTTTTTTTTTACATGGTTAAAAAGCAAAAAATTTGTTGCACAAGATTAATTCATCAAAACTATTCATGGTATGGTCGTAGTGAAATACAGTCTCAATAGCTACCTTTACCTAATTTTTTGTGTGGGTTCTACCACTGAAGAATGGCAAATTAAATATGAAACTTTTTGTCTTACTTTTTCATGAACACAGTATTGCATTATCCGTCCTATTTTTGTATCAAGGAATATCGTCTGCCTTATAAACTTATAAAAGATCGCTACCCTGGTGGAGGATTCTCAACAGTAAGGCTACGGTAAAAATATCACTCCAATAAAAGATTCTGATCAGTGGAAGGTGTTGAAAAAACATTTCTGTGGAAATTACCATCAGTAGGGGAACATTTTAAGCAAATTTTAATGAATATTCAGTCAGTATGTTTTAAAGATAAACCCATTAGGGTGGCGAAGAGAAAACCTGTTTGGTGGAATAGAGAGATAAGATAGAAAATCAATGAAAGGCGTAATGTTTTAAAATATTCAATTAAGGGTAGTAATAGGGAGGATAATTTAGAAAATTATAGGGAAAATAGAAATGAACTTAACCAGTCAATAAGAAAGGCAAAGAGAGAGGCAGAAATTAATTTAGCAATAAATATTAATAAGGACCTGAAGAAGTTTTTTAGCTTTTATAAATTTAAAGGTAAGAATAGGACAATTGGTTCCATTAAAATTGACGAAAATATAAGGAGTTCAGATAAGGAGTTGGTCAACATTTTCAATTTCTTATTTTGCTTCAGCGTTTACTGAGGAAAGATTAGATAATAGTTTGGGGACTAACAGTTCTGGTATGCATGTAACAAATAGACTTACAGAATTTGAATTCGACGTAAAAGATATTAAACGTTTACTAGACCATATTGATCCAAGTAAAGCTACAGGCCCTGATGGTATATTTGGTAGAATTCTGAAGGAGGGCAGTACCAGCATTGCAAAGGCACTGTATTTGATTTTTAAGTGATCTACAAGATTTGGTGAGGTACCATATATTTGAAAGGTCATATAGAGAAATATTTAGAACATAAGGTATTGTATGACTCCCAACTCGGTTTCAGAAAAGGGTAGGTCATGGTCAGACAAACGCTTTTAGAATTTATGGAATAAGACATTCACGGACTGCAATTGCCGAGGAGTATCCAGGCTTGATTTATATATTTAGGACTTTAGCAAAGCTTTTTGTAAGGGTTCCCACCATAAGGCTGATAAAGTTACTGCAATGTGGTATAAGGTGGAGTGGACATGGTTGGATTAAAAGTGGTTGAGGATAGAAAGACAGGTGTGTGCAACTTAAAAGTGGGCAATGGTCATACATGGGAAAATAGTGAAGATGGTGTCCACAGGTTCAGTGCTGGGCTACTTAGTTGTTTCCTCATATATATAAATGATTTAGATTGCTGACTTAAATGTTAAGTTTTCTAAGTTTGCGATGATACCAAAGTGGCCACCGTCAGTTAGGAATAGTGAAGGATGTATAAAGGTTCAAAATGATCTTGATAAAGCTTCTTGGGTGGGCCAGAAAGTGTCAAATGAATTTTAAAAGTAAAAAAAGTGTAATTTCTTCACTCTGGGTTAGTTAAATAAAATGTTTTAACTAATATAAATTGTGAATGGGAATTGGCTTGAGCCTGTGGACCAAGAAAAAGATTTAGGTGTGATTATAGGCAGTAAGTTGAAAGTAACTAATCGTGTTTGGAATAAAGCCAAGACGATTGGCATAATAAATCGCAATGTTGTTTACAAGAGCAAGGAAGTAATAAGTAAACTGTATAATAGCTATGTTAGACCAGTAATAGAGTATTATACACAAGTTTGGGTTCGCCTTATTTTAAAGAAAGAACCCTTGATAGGTGCTAGAGAGAGTTGCAACGTAGAGGCAACAATAGAATAATTTCTGGTTTTGAGGGTAACGAGCTATGAGGAGGGACGGCTGATAGGAGGTAGTGTGTTTCTGTAGAAAGGCGATTTTCTCGATTTGACATGATAAAAGTCTACAAAATATTTACATCTACCGATATGGAAACCAATAGATTTTTCTTAGAGCACGGACAGGTGACCAGAGGGCTTAAGAAAATTAAGAAAGCACGCCATCTTGATATAAGAAAGCATTCATTCAGTTGTTAAATTTTGGAATGGTTTGCCACAGATTGAGTGAAACTCGATTGCAACATTTAAGGGACTGGATAGGTATATGGATGTTTTGGGTATCATATAGCATATTTTGATTAAGCCAAATTGACTGGTTTTTAGTTACTGTAGTTATTAAGGTTAATTGCATGTTACTATAAAGTTATTAAAGCTGTAGTGTGGTTAGCATGTATACTTTAGATATAGTTTTGTTTCTCTTATTTTAGTTGAAGGCTTTGTGTATAAAAAAGTTATTGACAAGCCCTAGGGTGCTTTGTGGATTTGCATGAGCATGTTTTAAACTTTGTGTATTCTGTATATAGTGATTGACAAGCCCTAGGGTGTTTTGTAGATTTGCACGAGCATGTTGTTTGGTGATTGGTTCTGTTGGCTTGACTGGGACAGTCTTGATAGGCCCATGAGGCTTCACCACACTGGAAGATTCTCAACAATAGACTGACGTAAAAAAAGATGGCCAAACGGTGAAAGACTTTCGCCAGTTCTAATTTTCTACTGCATAAAAATGAGGGAGCACAAATCCCTATACTTTACCCCTTCTAAGATCTTAACCCGCAACCTGCATTTATCAAACTGCAGCCCTACAACAAGCATTTCAGGATTAAAAAAATGTACAAAAGTGAAAAAATTTTATTAACAATTTCCCATTAAAATAACATTCAAAAAAACGAACTTTATTGTAAAAGTAAAAATACAAAAAATTTATATATACATTCTGAATAAAATTTATAAAAACTGCATAGAAAAATATATTAATAATTTTATAACAATAACTATGGCAAATATTTATACAAATATATGATTTTAAAGCAACTCAAACAGAGCTACTCTATAACGATGGTCCCAAACCCCCACCCACCCTAAAAAAATATTTCAATGTCATGCCCAATAGTCCACTTATCGGAAATTTAAATATCACCACAAGGTATACCAGTATATGTATATCTGAATTGTGTAAGCATGGGTATAAAATATAAGGACTGAATAGTTACAACTATAATATGTAGCAGTAATATAAAAATTGTGATTAATAATATAAGTATTAGCTGTCTATAGTAAGTAGAGGCAGGATTGTAAACCCGAGATTCATTATTTACATATTTAAAAAATATTACGCCAAAATTTTCACAACCTTTACAGGAATGTTTAAGAAATTAATTATCTTTTGAGATTTTTTATACTTAACCAAACATACAACACAAAGAGAGATTAGGCAGAAGATATTCTTGGCTTCAATGCCATAAAATTTTTGCATTAAATTATTACTTATACCACTATGTCAAAATATCAATCAGAAAATTTAAATTCCTTCTAAAAGAATTTAAGTAGTTCATGAGAATACAGAGAAGAAATAATACTTAGTTATTATTATAAAGGTAAGCAAGAATAGCTTATTTTATAAGCTTCTCCCATTATCTGAAAATTTTTTAAACTTTTTTTTCATCATACATTCTATCACAAAAATATTAAAAAGTTCAAACTTTTATACTAATTGCACTGAGATTACATTGTGATATGAATTTTAAATACAACTGCTCTATACAAAATAAAAAGTATATATAACATCGTGTAAATAAATCTTTATATATTTGCGCATGCGCATACATTCACTCCAGCACGTGTATAATAACATCACAACATTAATATGTAAAAAAAATATTAAAAATAACTAACAGTAAAGGCACTAACAAGAATATTTGGTGAAAAATATAACCCCAGGGGGTTACATTATATATATATATATATATATATATATATATCATATATATTATATATATATCATATATATATATATATAATAATATTATAATATACTTATATATATTATAATATATTGATATATAGTTTATATATATTATATAATATATATAGTATATAATATATATATATTATATATATATATATATATATAAGTATATAATATAGTATATATTATATATTATATAATATTATATATAATATATATATATATTTGATATATATATATATATACTACTATATATATAATATATATTATATATATTATATCAAGAGGTCTAGAATTACAATCCAACATAATCAGGATTATCCGCTGACACAGCCGGATTGGAGTAACCACTATTAAGCGGAGACAAGAAAGAGCCATTGGTCGTGGGAGTCGAAGACGTGGAAGTTTCTTTTTGTTGTGAAGACTTTAGATTTGCGGACACTCTTAAAGAAGAAAACAAAGCTAATAGAACCGAAAGAGGAAAGAACAGATCCCAATATAAAGACGACGGATAAACATGGAGATTTTTAGCCACCTGAAAAAAAAAAAAAAATTATATATGATATTATTATATATATATATAGTATATATATAGCTATATATATATATATATATTATATATATATATATATATATATATATAAATAGTATATATAGTATATATATATATATATATAATACTATATAGTATATATATATAAATATATAGTATATATATATTTCTTTATCCACCGTTCTATTCTTCGCAAAGATGTGGAGCAAGGTGGCGTACGACGAGCATACGAAAGAAAGGCAAACAGAGAGGCTGACAAAAAGTCGAAAGAGAAAGCCTGCAGCCTTAGCCGGCCCCCTCAGTACCATTAATTAGCGAGACTCATCGCAGTCAGAAAATCCACCCTAAAGGCTCACGGGACTTTTGCCAACCCTGCACTATGGTAGATCGTCAATTAAGGGTTCATCCCTTGGAACAGGTGGGCCACAGACCAACCCTCCTCACAATCCCCCGCCATGTCACTCGCATGTTATAGACCTGTTCTATATCGCCTCTAAACCAAACTCACATTCTCTTTCCTTCAACCATTCGTTTACTAGACTCAATGCCACTTTGTCATCTTCGTGTCTCCCATAAGGTCGGTTCCCAACACACTCGCCACTATACATCCCGCTTAACCAACCGACTATCATTCATTAACATTATTAATAATGAACAAACCATCTCAACATCTTTCATTTATTCTCTCGATTTACCCCTTTTTTCACACCACCAACTCCCTAATACGTTCAATTCCTCATTTTATCAATTCTTCTCACACCTATGCACTCCCTAGAGATTGTTCATACTGAACACATTGACTTTAGGATCTACACTTCTTTTACAACCAAAATAGTCTGCTCAAATACTTATAGCATAACACAGGTAGACAACAAATACCCTCATTAGACCCGTAGCACACTCAGACTTAGTTCCCTTTCATTCACAGCGATTTAATTGCACCAGGCCACCTTTCCCCTGAATTCGCACACTTATCATACTACACTCTGACATCATCCGTTCCCCTTCTGCATCCAACATATACCCTTAATATTTAAACTCAGACAGGCACTTGTTCCCAGCTGCTCACAATCTAACATAAGTTCACACACCGGAAACTGTCCTCACTCACAACCATACGCTTATCTACTAACTTCACACTTTCAAGCCCCTCCTTTTACACACGCCTTCCAAATCTCTCTACAAATCCTCTGCAAACTCTCGTTTAGATCGCCACACAAAACCAAATATACCGCATATAATAGGTAGGGCACCCTCCACTCATCTCCATTCCCATCATTCTACACACGCATTTCCTGCCAATCCCCACCTCGAGTTTCTTTCATAACACCAATCCATATACAAATTGAAATAATCAAGGAGACATAACACAACCCTGTTCTCACTCCCGCTATTAAATCCTAAACCAATCACCATTGACAACCATTTTATTCTTACACACGCTTCACTATCGTCCATACATACTTTTGATTCCATTGAGAAGCCTACCACACACACATATATCACTAACACCCTGCTACAGAGCTTCCCTATTAACCATCATACGCCTGTTGCAAATCCATAAAACCTAAATAACAATTTATTCTTCTTCTCCCTGGATGTTTCTCATCATTTGTTTCAATGTAAGATTTGATACGCACACATCCTCTACCACTCTAAAACGCACCTTGTTCTTCACCAATCAGTCACTCGAGCACGCACTCGTTTCGACCAAAATTACCAGCAATACTTCCCTACAAGCACTCATAAACTTATTCCTTCACTATAATTTCTACAGTTCCCCTTTTCTCCCGCTACCCTACTGTATAATAAGGGGGTACTTAAATTACCGGATCAGAGCTCCTTCCTACTACTGCAAAGCTCGGCCTTGGAAACTATACCCTCGGGCATAAACGCTTTCATTACAACTTCCAAATCATAGTAATATATATATATTAAATTATATATATATATAATATAGTATATATATATTTATAATATATATATATATTATATATATATATATATATATATATTTATATATATATATATATTATATATAATTATGAATAATTTAATTGATTTGGAGATTGACAAAAGGTTTTTGATGTGCGATGCTCTAGTCTAAAGTCTAGACCAGCGTTTCCCAGCAGGGGTTCACAGAAACTTTGAATATTTAGAATTTTACAAACCTACAAATATTTAATTTAGGAACATAACATACGAGTATATGGGGGTCCACATACGTTAAGTCAGGAATCTGGGGGGGGGGGGTCCGGTCCACACAAGCAATAAAAAAAGATTTGCAACTCCTGCTCTGGAATAAAGTAGAGTAATAATGCCGTAGTATACAAATAGCAGTTAACACACAAGTATTTGGAGGACACCCGTGATTGGGAAGACACTTTCAATCATTAGGTGTAAAAAGTCCGAACATTTTAAATTCGACTATTCACAATGCTTACAAATATATGCTCCGTTTATGGGGCAGAATTGCTGTTAAGAATTCTTACTCGCGGTTGAAAGTCTAGCTAGCTTATGCAAATTAATATAGCTGTTAAATTAAATACCGTTACTTAGAATTTCAAATATATATGACAAAATTTTAAGTTTTATATACAAAAGCTAATGAACAAACATTATATTTGAATGTAAAAATACAACCAACTAAAACAACTGATTAACGCGTAAGTTTTTGAAGATAGTGATCGTGCTAATAGTGACTTAGCCATAAGAATTAAAAATAACCCAAAACTTTAACAAAGCAAATTAAAGTAGAGGCAGTTTGAAACTTTCTACAAAGTACCTACCTATCAACACGATAACGGGTTAAAATTCGCTGGAAATACCTACATCATATACTTTTAATGATTTAAAATTATATTAAGAGTTTGAAATTATGTTCCCATCTAACAAATATCGCCAAAAAATAATATAATCCAATGAAAATAGATAAAAAAAATTGCTACCTATTCTAAAATCTCCGATAATAGGCTTAATAAAAAAATTTATGTACTTACCATTGGGTAATAAGTAGATTTCTCCAGCAAGGCTATTACATTAGGGGGAAGAGAGCTAACACCCTGCCAATAAAAATAAAATAAAAATAATAAAAATAAAAATAATAAAATAATAAAATAATAATAATAATAAAAAATAATAATAAAATAAAATAATAATAACTAATTTAAATTACAAGTCTAAAATGGAAAAGCTGTACTTTGTTAAAAACAATATCTTTTCTTTCTTTATCTTCCTTCTGAGTTTTCCCAAGAATGGGAGTAAGGTGGTAACGAGCATCGGAAAAGAAAGCAGTAGTAAGAGAAACATGACAAAAGTCGAAAGAAAGCCCAGCCTTACCGCCCCATCTGTACCATTAATTAGTGAGAACGTCGTCGCAGTCAGAAATCCACCCTAAAGCTTCAGAGGATCCCGGCGACGGACCCTAACCATGGTAGATCGTCAATGTAAGGGTTCATCCCCTGGCAGGTGGGCCACAACCAATACCACCCCTCACAATCCCCCCGCCATTCACTCGCTGTTATACACCTTTCTTCTCGCTCCTAACCAACCTCACATTTCTCTTCCTTCAAACATTCGTTTACTGACCTCAATCCACTTTTTCTTACAGTCTCTCCAGCCGGTCGGTTCCACACACACTCACTACTATACATCCGCTTAATCCAACCGACTAATCATATCATGACCTTTCCATATTACCAAACCATTTCAACATACTTTCATTTATTACTCTCATTTACCCGCTTTCTTCACACCACACCAACTCTCCTAATAAGTTCATTCCTCATTTTATCAATTCTTCTCACACCTAGCAACCTAAGATTGTTCCATCTGAACACATTGAATCTTAGATCTATAACTTCTTTATTCCAGACCATAGTCTCACTACTAAATACAATAACACAGGTAACAAACATACCTCATTTAAGACCCCTAGCAACACTCAAGACTTAGTCCCTTTACCATCACCAACGTGTAAAACCCTAGCGCACCTTCCTGCCATTCACAACTTTCCTACTACACGATGCATCATCATCCGTTCCCTTCTATCCAACATATACCCTAAATATTTAAACTCAGACACTTGTTCGCTGCCTTGATCACCATCTAACATAATTCACACTGAGGAGTGTCGTCAACTCACAACCATAACCTTACTCTTATCCACGTTTTTACTTTCAGCCCCTCCTTTTACAGCACCCGCTGCAATCTCTCTACCAATCCTTCTCAAACTCTCTTCAGGAATATCGCCACCACAAAACCAAATATACCGCATATAATAGGTAGGGGCACCCTCCACTGCATCTCCATCATTCTAACACTGCCATTGCCAGCCATCCCCACCCTCGAATTCTTTCATAACCCCATCCCATATACAAATGAATAACCAAGGAGACATAGACATAACACTACCTTCACTCCGCACTTAATCCTAAACCAATCACCCATTGACAAAAATTTATTCTTACACAGCTTCACTATCGTATACATACTTTTGATCCATTCAGAAGCCTACCGACCACACACCATATATCACTAACACCTGCCATAAACTTCCTATTAACTATCATACGCACTGTTGCAAAAATAAAATAAAAATAATAAAATAATTTAAAAGTTTTCTTAAGGAAAGCTGTACTTTTAAAACAATATATTTACCAAAAAATATTTTTGTATAAACATTAAACATCTTTCTACAGTATACACAGACCCTAAAGAACTTTTAACTTATATTTAAAAGAGCCTTTTGCTTGATTAATATGATATGGAATATTGTAGCATACAGTTACATTTTTCCCGCGGTCCATGTTTTAATTTAATCATAGGAAAAAATGAAAATAATTACTGAAGGTGTAGAGAACGTAATTGAAGATCCTTGCTTGATGTGTTACGGTCTTCAAGTTCGGATAGCTACTACGTGCCCTTAGTTTTAAGCAGGTATTCGATAACGAAGTATTAATCAATAGCAAAACAAGCTAATTTTAAATTAACTACTGCTACTTTAGATATTTAATATGAAAATTAGGCCTATTTTGTTTAATCAGTATGTACTGACAATGAAAAAAAATTTCCTTCAAGCTTAAGAGTTGTATAGTATAAAGTTGTGACGACTAAACGTAAATTAACATTTTCAGAAGCCTTTAATCTACCAGTTTGTGGGAAGCAATAGTGTAAATTATTCTTTTTCAGTTTTCCTAATCAGCCTAACAATATACACTATTGTACCATTGTTTCCTATTCACACCCAATTTAATTTGTAATTTTTAAATCATTCACTCAATCTTGCTGGATCCTTTTTTCTTTCATTTTTATTCTCAGATTCATTCATGAAATTAATCCACGTTTATATTTCTCCAACTTTCATTTTAAATGTCATTTTGATACACATCTCCCAAATAAATACGATAAAACAGAGCTTAAACCTTTAACAAACAAGCCATACCAAATTCTCTTCATGTAAAAATCACAACAGAAAAATGTAAGCACCTAAATGTAATAAGCACCTATTTCAACTATTTTAAAAAGTACACTTACGTCTTCGAACCACAAAACGGGGAACACCATGTTAGACATGTTTGCGACTGCTTTGACAGTTGACAAACCTTTCGTTATAAAATTTATTTGAACTCTAGCTAGCGCTGAAAGAGGCATTCCAAGGGTCTGTTGAATTAAAGATAAAAATGTCACATCAAAATATTTCAAATATTTTATGAAAAAATGCAAAGACAAGAATTTAAAAACATGATTTTACCACAGCTGGATAAAGCTGTCAATAATGTTACGTCCCATGACAAGAAATAACTTAATAATTAAGTGAACACCGGTAAAACCTTGAGTAAAACAATCTAATTGAAAAATTATCAATAATCCTAACCCTAAAGGATTTAAAAATGAAACTACTACTTCCTAGAGTTAAGGGGGAATTATAAGCAATAAAGATATTAGCATAAAATCCCATAGACGATTCTCCAATGATACTCACCGGATTGAGGTCTATGAAAAGACTGTGCTTTCTGGGATCTGGTTTCAACCCAGTTACCGCATTTAAATACCTTTTTTCGGCTTGATAGAAATGTGGCCAAGAGAGCACGGTAGAAACATCTGAAAAAAAAATAAAAGGAATACAAATTTCTAATAAATTTACTATAAATTATTTTAATCTTCTATTTATCTCCATTACAAAATCCATTGGCTTCAATCTTGATAATATAACTTGCTATTAATAATAATCTCATGCAGCATTTGGAGGGTTCAGAATTGAAGAGAACCAAGTCCACTTATATATTGGACATTTCGAACTATAGCTGACATCATACATCAAAACTTATTTTATGTTTCAATGCAACTGTGAACCAGGTCAGTAACTTCAATTTAATCAGCCCAAAAAATTAAACAATGGTTAAATTAATTAGTTTAAAGCTAGTTTTTTTCCGAATTTGACTCTCATGGACTTAATCCACTTTAACTATGAACCTTTCATTTACCAAACAAAGCTACTAAAAACCAAAGTGAGAACATTAAATGTAGCTCGAGAATAAAATGTAAAATGTATTATTCTGAACACATTTCCACTCCACATCCACGATCACAAATTAGATATTTCCTATTTCAATACTTTCTAAAATCTGGGTAAGCCCACTTCAACATCTCTACATTTTTATCTCCTCCAACACTTTTGGACGTGCACCTTAGATTGCTACAAAAAAAAATGACACGACTTACTAAATTTACAGGGACTGATGTTAAAGACTCCACCCCCAATGCATGGTGGACCTCCGACGCAAAAACATTTATTTTCAGGCTTCTTCGACACTTCCGCAAATACATCGGCAGGAGGAACAAACCTGAAAATTAATATAATAATTGGTTGTATGATTTAAAATCTAGTAGCAAGAATTAAAAGTAATAAGATAAGTTGAAAGAGGGGGCAAACAGCAGACAAAAATAATGTTGGAATAAGGTATGGACCTATACCCAAATGGTAGACAGAAAAAAGGGGGGTAGTCAATTTTTTAAAAAATAAAAACTGGTTATCTAGTTACTTAAACGAATCCAACGAAACTTAACCTAACCTATCCTAACGCCTGTAGCGGGCTGTACAGAATTTTTTTTTTCATGTTTCGACCCTTTTTGGGCCAGTCCCCTAATGTATATCAATTTACCTATACATGACCTTTCTTCCCTAAGAGTTTACAATACCAAAGAAAAAAAAGTCATAAAAAATGCTACAAAACCTACATTGTAATTTAAAACCCCTCGAAACAAAAAAAAAATCTCACCTCCAGGCTTCAATACCCTGATGTTTAAGCGTATTATTATAAACAAGGGGTAAAGATCGACATAGGTTTTCATTGAACATGTACAAGACATCTTTCTTAGAAGGTCTGGGAGGGTATGACGTTCCGTCTGTACCATTAATGCGATTACATTCTGGGGTATCCCAATAAGTTAATTCTCTAGAGTAATTAAATGTGTCTATAATTGTGTAATTACTCATGCTAAGGTTTCCTGTGAACACGTTGAACACTCCATCAGTTGAACCATTTTTCTGAAATTTTAAATTTTTTATATTAAAAAACCTAAATATAATTATATATATATATATATATATATATATATATATATATATTATATATATAATATATATATATATATATATATATATATATATATATATATATATATTATATATATATATAATATATATTTTTTTTTATATATAATATATATATATAATATATATATATATATATATATATATATATATATATTCCCGCAGGGGGGATGTATTGATTCTTATAATGGCATTAAGAACCAATACTAGGAGGATTTTGTGCATCCCTCCGGCACTGGAACTAATATGTGACCTGCCACGTATGTAATCTTTAAGTCTTCTTCCTTTAACCTCATTTTTCTATTTATTTATCTATACCTTTCAATCCTCTTGATTCACTGCGGTTTCTGTCTAGAGGTGATAGCGTAGTTTGGGTCCCGCTACTACTAATTTATACTACTAAAAATGCTCATGCATGACTCGTAATCCAGGTGCATGTTTGAGCTCCCTACCCCCAATTATAAAAAAGACGAGAAGGATAATAAAGATGAGATGAATAATAATGAGGATTAAAGGAGAGACCACGAAAATAGAGAAGGTAGATTTGTGAGTTGTACTTATAGAAAATCTGAGGAGGAAGGTAAAAAAGATGATGATGAAGATATTGAAAAAGAAAATGTGGAAGATGTAGAATGTGAAGAAGAAAATGTAGAAGTTGATGAAGAAGCAGAAAGAATTGAAGAACAAAGTGAACAGGCAGAGGAAGAAACCGAAGAATATGAGGAAGTAGAAATTGAAGAAAAAATACCTTTAGTTAAAAAAGATGGAAAATGGGAAATAAAAGCACTGAAGAAAAGTTGTCAAAATATAAGTAGAGCGAGTAAAGCAATAAGTAATAAATGGAGAGAGATCTACAACAAAAAATTTAAACAATGGTGAAGTCAAGTGGATTGATCTACGTTAACACAAAGTTTAAAAGAATACCTGAAATTGAAGAAACGCTTCAAATTAATTGTGAAGGAGAAGAGGTCTTAAAACTAAGATTAAAGAGTTAGATAGCTGGAAAAATGATGGTGTGTACGAAAACCTTGAGGACAAAAATTAATATCCACTAGATGTATTGTTACAGAAAAAAATAAAAAGTAAAAACATATGTAAGGCCAAATTAGTAGCAAGGGGGGGATTGAGGAACAATAGGATGAGAATATGAATGAAGCACCAACATGTTCAGCCGAAGTTCTAAAAATAACTCTGGCAAATCATAAATTACTATCAATGGGAATGTAAAAAATTGATTAAAACCACTTATTTGCAAGGTAAACAAATTGGAAGAAATGTATATTTAAAACCACTTAGAGAAGCAAAGACACAAGGTGTTTGGAAATGGAAATTAAAGAAAACTGTATATGGTTTAAGAAATGCTGCTAGAGCTTGGTACGACAGCATATCAGATATACTACAGGACATAGGGGTAAGTGTAAACTGGAACTTACAATTTTCTATTGGAAAAGGGAAGGTAAATTGAAAGAAATCATGTGTACTCATGTTGATTTTTGTTATGGAGGAGAGGGTGGAACAGGTTAGAAAGATAATTTTAGATCAAATTCAATATGTAAAACAAATAGAGTGTCATGAAGGAATAAGATTCATGGAAGATAGAGCTCAAGGAAGAATTACCTGAATACAGAGCCATGGTTGGCAGATTAAACTGGTTATCGCAACATACAAGACTACTTGTCAGGAAGTAAGCTTCCTAAGTAAAAAATTTAAGGAAGCAAGAACTAGTGACAAGTTTAATAAAAATGGCAAAGAATATGGATGAGAAAAGTAAAAATTGCTTTAAATAGTCTTAAGGGAAGAAATTTTACATTGGAGGTGTATGCAGCTGCTAATTTTAATAATGTAAGTGATGGAAATTCTCAAATAGGATATGTCATATGTGTGACTGAAAAAGAAAGTAATAAATGGGTCCTTTAATATAAAAATCAAAAACAGCCAAAAGAGTGGCAAAGTCAACTATAGAGGCAGAAGCACTGAGTGTGGGTGAAGCGGCTGAGAATGCCATTTATGTAAAAAAGATTTGGGAAGAAATAAACAATAACATTAAGACTTAGATAAAAACAGACCGTAAAACTCGAGTCAATTAAGTCAGCGAATGGAGTATTTATTGAGCAGGAGATTAAGAAAAGATATGGCAGGCGATAAGAGAAATGATAGAGGAAAGAAATTTCATCGATCGATTGGATAGGAACTAAAGAACAGATAGCAATGTTCTTACAAAGAAGGGTGTGAAAGATAAGGAGATATTGGATTGAGAGAGAGAAAGAAAGAGGAGAGAAAAGAGAGAGGCGAGAAAGAAAGAAAGAGAAAGAAGAAAACCTTTAAACATCACAAATACCACTACACTAAAGCTATCCAAAACTTCACGTCAATAATCCAAAAGTCAACCAAAATAATCCCCAGGGATACCACAAAAAAATATAACCCAACCTTAACACCTGAAATCGAAAACTTGATGGAACGTAACACTTAGAAAATCAGTACAACAAATTACAAATCGAATACTCTAAATGCCCAAATCACGAATCTAAATAAACACACACCTCTATTAACTTTTAAAACATTAATTCCAAAAATCTACAAAACACGGACAACAATGTGTAACACTAAAAATATTGAACGAAAAAAAACTACCAAACTGCCACTCATTAATCTATCAAAAATCCAAACTCTCAAAAACCCACAAACGACAAAACAACACGCAAACATCCACTCAAAACAAAGTCAAACTCACACACCCACAAAACAGGAAATAATCAAATCCTTTAAGAAAATAAAATGCAACCATGACCAAACAATTGAAATAACCCCAACCGACTTAGAAAACACCATAAATTTCCTTAAAAAACTCATCTGCAACAGGACCAGACATCTCAAATATACACCTCAAACACTTGGGGAACTCTACACTAACCCATATATAGAATAGTTCCATAAATTTAAATTATATCCCCTTCCATCTGGAAAAGAGCAATTATCATACCCAAGTTGAAACTAGAAAAAAAAAAACTTAAAATCCATCCTCCTATCTCACTACTATCCATATTATGTAAACTTCTAGAAAAACTCATTTTGAACAAAATAACATCACGCATCCCCAAACAAGTTTCAACAGGTTTCCAACAAAATCACTCAACCCTCATAAGCAATAATAAATGGCTTAAATCTCAAACTCACACTAAACAATACTTATAGCAATTGACATCAACAGAGCTATTGACACAATTCCCAAACAATATAATCCATAAAATAATAAAATCAAATATCTCCCCTAATTAAAGAAATGGATAGAAAAGTTCCTATCAGGGAGAACAGTTCAAATACAGAAACAAAATAAAATCCCGTACAGTAAATATTAAAAGCGGCATACCTCAAGGAGCAATCCTATCTTCCACCCTATATAATTTACTCACAGCCGATCTACCTACCAAAACCACAAACAGACCACACAAACAACCTACGCAGATGACATCATTGCCACCGCAAACCAGAACCTAGAAACAGCTACAAATCTGACCCAACAACACATCAACCAAATTCAAACTTGGCTGATCGACAATAGATCAACAAATAACCGCTATACCACTAAACAAAACGCCTAAAATCTTCGTCATAACACTTGACACACATTTGATTTTCACAAAACACACAGCATAACATCAGCAAACAGGAAATTGAACATGAGAAGATCCATAGGCGGCACTAACATCACAAATAAACAGATATTCACCACCACATTTAAACATTTCAGCCATCCAACACTAAATTACGCCTCACCAACATGGCACCCATTACTGACCAAGGAAAATATAACAAAAGCACATATACAACACCACAACAACATCTGTATGAAGAAAAATTACT
>JABUQX010000241.1:0-17500 GCA_015478945.1 Trachelipus rathkii
TAACTTCACCCCTAACTTTGCCCATTTTCCAACAGATAAGTCTCCAAACTGACACTGAAAAGCTAAACACCCTTACAACTCAGATGAACTTGGTCTTTTACAAAAAAAGATCTATGTCCAAAATTTCCTGAAAAAACATTATTTCCCTAACCCTCTCATTACACTTAAAGCTCTACTTCCCATTCCTGACCTTGCACCTAACCTAGACTAAAATCCCAGAATCCTGCCACCGTTCTAAAACCACTAGCTTTCAGATCTTCTGCAATCAACCTCCTATTAATCTCTAGCATTATTCTCTGACCTTCAATGTCTATCTGCGTGCGATCACGATATATCATTTGCTACCCACATACAACAAATCCATTTGAATCAACATTGTAAACTCAATCTCCTCACCCCATGAATAATCACACACTGGCACACTGGCACCTGGATAACATACTCTCCATTGTTTCTTTTTATCCTATCCATATTTTAAAAAGTCCTATCTAGGTATTGCATCATAGTCTCCAATTAGCAATGCCTCAGTCTTCCCTTTAGAAACCCAACATTACCATTGGCCTCTCTGATCCCTCCCCATCTGCGAAATGACTGTCAAACCTGATACTGCAGATGTCACAGGCCTCACATAACCCGGACAATGACCAGCCTGAACTAACTTTGAGATCCTGAACTTATTCTATTATCTAACTCTATTATTCATTTGCAGCCTATTAATACTACTACTATAATAGTGAAGATGGTGCTCTCCACAGGGTTCAGTGCTGGGCGCCACTATTGTTCCTCAATATAATAAATGATTTAGAACCAGGGACTTAAATGCAAGCCTTCTAAGTTTGCAGATGATACCAAAGTTGCCACCTCAATTAGGAATAGTGAAGATGTATAAAGATCAAAATATCTGCTAAACCTCCTTAAGCTGGGCAGTAAAGTGGCAAACGATTAATACTAAAAAGTGAAGGTTCTTAAAAATACTAAAAAATAAAAGTTTTAACCACAATATGAATGGGGATTGGCCTGAGTCTGTACCAAGAAAAAAAATTAGGTGTGATTATATGGAGTAATTTGAAATAATGAGTTTAAAGCTATTGTTTACAGATAATAAATCCAAATGTTGTTTACAAGAGCAAGGAAGCTCAAGCTAACTGTATAAATAACATATGTTAGGCAATATAGATGTGTATGTGACCAAGTGCAAGCATCCGTGAACCGCTAGCTCCGGCCCTTTCAGCCAACAAAAGAGCATGACCAGCTCACTCGTGGTTTTAGAGACACAGTTAAGAGCTATGAGGAGAGGGCTGAAGGAGTTAAGGAATGTTTTCTGCCAGAAAAGGCGATTTTCTCAGAGGGGACATGATTACAAGTCTACAAAATATTATACCATCTACTGATAATACAGAGACCAATATATACAAAAAAAAAAAAAATTAAAAAAATAATAAAATATTAAATAAATAAAAACAACACACAACACCAATAATAAAAAATGATAAAAATGACCAAGTTGAACCAAAACCATCGTATAATTATAAAAGGATAGAAACCAACAAAAAAAAACAACAAAAATTCAAATAGCAGATACCAAGAGCTTTATGACACCACACCAACCACAAACGAGCACAAGACGGACACACACACACACCAACCACAACACCCACAAAAAAAACCCACCCAGGAATCAAAAATAAGAAATTTAAGAAGAAAGGCAGCCATCTTGCAAATAAGAAAGCATTCTTTCAGTAGCTAATAGGGTTGTTAAATTTATTGGAATGATTTAAGACACGTTTTTAGTAGGAGGCCGAATTGAGTGCCAACTTGATCGATGCAACCATTAAGAAAGGGTTGGATAGGTATATGGGTATTATAGCCCTAAAATCAGCACAACAAAAATATTTAGACGAAGCCAATTTGCGCGTGAGTATTTTAGATTACTAGAATAGTAATAATGTTAGACTGCAATGTAGACCATAACTAGTTCAGACTAGCAATTATGTGGCATAACTCAAATGCTGACAATGTGACAATTTAAGCTGTACCTTGCGATACACCACAAACTATGTATTAATCATTTCAATATTAATATTAAAGAATTCAAGTACTAGGGCTTACTAAGCCAAATTGGTGGATTTTTAGTTTGACAAGCCCTAGTGCTTTGTGGATTTGCAAATTGAGAAGCATTTTGGTTAGTGGGCTCGTAACCTGGCATCTTCGATAGGTCCCCATGGGCACTTCTCTGTCTATATTTCAAATGTGCTTTAGCTCTTCCCTCCGAAAATTTTCGCAGGGGTGTGGCCTTACGTGGGCGACGTCCATGAGCCGAAGATTCACTAGTCTCTCTGGATACGCCCCAATACAATACATACTTTTACATGGCAATAAGCCTATTCCCACTCCTCCTCGGACCCTGTAATATGTGTCCTATACGTTCTTCCTCGGCTAGCCTCTCCATGCTATAATTATAACTTTACTTACACTCCCTCCTTCTCAATTCAATACCAATCATTCCAACCATTCAATTTTCACTCAGGTCTGCCCAATTCTCCTTAACAACACATTCTCTGCATTTCAAAATACAAACAGGGCCACTATTCACATAATTCACTCAAAGTCACGAATAAGATCCGTCATTATACCGACTCGAAGTATTATAGCATCTCTTCGTCTTCACAGCAAAGGACACCGCCACAATTTCACACAAAGCATTCATACTATAATATTATTTATTAATAAAGGTTTATAAATACACTACTATACAACCAATTAACCAATAAACTTTTGAGGATTTTCTAATTCGAGATCGCCACACCTACAGGACCATTATTTTTAGACCAATACAGCCTAACATGGTTATGCGTTATAGTTTTTGGAATCGATAAACAGGGTTTTCCTAAAAGCAAATAATAATAATATCTTTCAATAAGTTCAAAATATAAACAATGCCTTGAATCTAGCTCTAAGCCTAGGTCCCCTAGTCAAGAACTAATAAAATATTATAAGATTATACTACACTTGTACAGCACAATTGAGTTTTTTCTCTCTTTTTTTGTTGTTTACTTGTACCCCCCAAGTATCCTTTACCACCACTTTTGATGACTGGTTAACATGTTATAACATAATAAGGGAGAGGCTTTTAGGGAGGTTTGAGAGTTTGTATCCCCTACGTCACCTGTTGCCCCTTAGGTGATGACGTAACCTCGTCGTAGACGAGGTTACGTAGGTATGACTCATCATTTTAAGGGGTTTCCCTATCTGCTTTATGTTGTAATTTTCGATCCAACCTTAAGGTGTGTTAGAGAGTGGGTAAAGGGTTGAAATTTCGCATACTTTTAGGTTATGGATGCTTACCGTAGCGGTACTCTGGTTCGATCTCTGAGGAGCTAATTCTTAGAGAGTAGGTAAAGGATGGAAATTTGCTGGACTTATAAGTGATGACGTACGCTTGGCTTAGTCGAGGTTACAGAAGCTTGCTGTAGCGGTATGCTGGTTCGATATCTGAGGAGCTGTGTCTTAAAGACACCGCACCGGGATGAAATTTGGTATACTTATAGATACTTACGTAACCTCGGCGTACCTTAGGTTACGAAATCTTGCTGTCGCGGCACCACTGGTTCGGTCTCTGAGGAGCTACTTTTTAAAGACGTCGTATCCCTTTCAATTTTGGTAACCCCATCTTATGACGTTACGTCGTCTACGGCTAGGTTACGTTCCAGTGCTGTCGCGGTACCTCTGGTTCGATCTCTGAGGATGTGCTTCTCAGAGACGTCGTATCCATTTGAAATTTGGTAACCCTTCTTTTTTTATGATGCAACCTAGTCGTTGACGAGAATACGTCCCCGTGAGTTCTGTGGGGGTACCGCTGGTTCGATCTCTGAGGAGGTACTTCTTAGAGAAGTCGTATCCCTTTCAAATTTGGCAACCCCCGATCTGTCGCGGTGCTGCTGGTTCGATCGCTGTGATGTCATTTATTTAGTTCCTTATTTAGCTACTTGGGCTCCTTATTTAGATACTTTCAGCTACTTTTTTAGCTACTTATTAAATACTTATTTTTGAGGATTCGAACCCTAATTTTGGGTTCGAAACCGTTTCTCAGAGTTTCACACATTTTTCAGGATTTCAAGCGTTTTTAACGCTTGAGGCGTCGAATTAGGGGTTTCTAAGGTCGATGAGACTTTTTCAACGGTTTTGGGATCGGAAATCCAAGTCGTGTCGGCCACTGACATGGATTTTCTTTAATTTTGATAGATTTTGATGATTGATGTGTCAAATTATAATTTCCCAATTCTAGGAAATCCGATTTCAAGGTCGGTGAAACTATTCGAATGTCCGGTTGACCATGTCATGTCCTCAGTTGACTTTGTCAAGGTCTCCTACTCCGGAGGAGTTTGACCCTTTTGAGTTAATGACAACAACCAAGTCTTTCTAAGGTCGGTTAGACCGTTTTTAACAGTTCAGAAGCTTCGGAATGGTAGGAAATCCCAAATCATGTCGGCAGTTGACTTAGATTTTCACTCTAAAATCGTTAGACATTGACGATTGATGTGTCAAAGTAAGGTGAGACAGATTTTTAGGTCAGAAAGGCCTATTTCTGAGCTTTTAGAGGTGCCAGAGCCTGAAGAAAATCACATAGTGCGTAGCTTAAGAAGAAGTCTCATGTGGCGGAGCAAATGAGCCATAGATGGAGCTGGTGCCAGTGCCGGTGCCGGTGCCAAAGCCGGTATAGGATCAGGTGTGGCGCAGAGTTAGTAAAGATACGGTTAATAACATAATATTGATGTCAATGTATATGTTTGTGAACCTATAGATCTCGAATATGATAGTTTCAGTACTATTAGGGATGTCTGATGACCCAGTCTCATATTCTTTTGCTTAAAGTTGTACTTTATTATTTGTATAAACTCAACTTAAAAATGAGTTCTTTGTATGAACCTAACATATAATTTATTAAAAGGATTTTATGTTTCTACTAAATTTTCATTCTTTTAATTATGAAATAACAATTGACCAATTAATCAATAGATCAAACTCTGATCAACCACACACCCCACCCCACTCTTCACCCGTGATCTGTTGATTAATCTGTTGATAATCATGATCAATTGATTAAAGTCCAAATTAAACATTTATTTGTATAAACTCAACATAAATTTTTTTTGTATAAACATTGCATAAATTTATCAAAAATATTTTAAGTTTTAGTAAATTTTCCTCTTCTGTATTAAAAATTATCAATTAATCAATAGTTAAATAGATCAAACTCTATTCCCCTGCCCCTCACATCCTCTCCTCCTCATACGTGATCCTTTGATTAAGCGATTAAAGTTACATCTGAACCTTCGTAATGTGTTATAAAATCGCTGATGAAGTAATAAATGAATAAATTCTATATAGTAAAGAGGAAAATAAAAAAGCAAGTTTTCATTTTAAGTCTTATAACCTACCAATAGGACTCGAGCCTGAGAAGAAGCTGCTCCGGAGCGGAAGAGAACAGGATTGGAGTCAGAGCTATGAAGTTCTTAAATCAATACTTGTTCTTGACTTGTATAATGTATGTTACGTCAAAGCATGTGTAATGAAGGGTGTTGAGTATGAATACACCCTTCAAAGCATGTGTAATAAAGGGTGTTGAGTATAAATACACTGGGACCCCGACCTCTACGAGTTGTTATATTTCACAAAATGGGGTGTAGGTCCAGTATATTCTATTTTCTAATAAATATATTTTCATTTAAACTATGACTTTAATAATTTGCACACTCCATTTTCTTTTCAAACATATACATTTATATTCTATTTCTCTTTTCATTTTACCCGTTTTCTAAACTTTAATCATTAACTATAATATTTTTTGAGTACCCCATTTTCTTTTATCCTATGACAATTATATTTCCACAATTTCTTTTGAAAACCTATAGGCTATTATATTTTTTTCTGTTTAAATTTTTTTATTGTTTCATGTTTTATTTTGTTTAAAGTTGTTATTTATTTTATAGATACATTTATTTTCAAAAAATCTTTTTCGTTAATAGACATTTTATGTTTTTAGTGAAGAAAATAATATTTTTTTTATTAAAAAAGTACACTTCACTTACCCTAAAGCAGTAAAGCAGTAAAGCAGTAAAACAGTAGCCCAAACACTATACCCCTCCCATTACTCCTGCCAATCCCTACCATGCTCTATCGACCTACTGGTTTACGTCATATTTGGTCATGTGTTATGCACAAACTTAACATAAAAATAAGCTTTTTTGTATGAACATAACAAAATTTATTAAAAAACATTTTGTTTTACTAAATTTTAATTCTTTTTTATTAAAAAATATCAATTGATCAATTGATCAATAGATCAAACTCTAATCAACCACATGTCCCTACCCCTCCCACATCACCGTGATCCATTGATTAAGCGATTAAAGTCATGATTAAGTGATTAAAGTCCTAATTAAACTTAATTATTTGTACAACGTAACATAAAAATATGCTTCATGTATAAACATTACATAAAATTATTAAAAACATTTTATGTTTACGCTAAATTTTTTTCTCTTTCTTAAAAACATCAAATATAAGTGATTAAAGTCATATTTAAGTATCAAAGCGGCACAAACATTACATAAAAATAAGTTTTTTTGTATGATCACAACATAAATTTTAGTCTTTTAATGTTTATAACATAAAAATAACATATCTAACATACCTTACGTATGAATAAAATGCTAACATTAGCAAAATTCAATGCCTAATATCTGTAAATAGCTAACATCACCTTACAAAACTTTACCTATTTCCACTTTTCCAGCATTTCTCTAACATATCAGTGTTAATTTTACATTAACATAGTAATATTTAACAAAACGTAAAAAAAAATTATCATAACCTAACCTAGCTATCACACTGACCAACGAATAAATGCTAACATAACAAAGTTTAGCGTCTGTAAAACTAATATAATATCACATAAACTAAGAACATAATGTACAACAACAACCTAACTTTCCTTACGAACGAATAAACTGATGTTTCACTTAAATATATATTTTACGAAGAGACTTTAAAAAGCATGTGACCTTTATTTTATAAGTTCTATTATTTCATATGTTTTACTTTAACATAGCTAAACCTTCGATTTTGTGAAATATGACAACTCATAAAGGTCTGGATCCCAGTGTATTCATACTCAACACCCTTCATTACACATGCATTGACGTAACATACATTATACAAGCCAAGAGCAAGCATTGATTCAGGAACCTTATAACTCTGACTCCAATCTGTTCTATTCCGCTCCGGAGTTGCTTCTTTTCAGGGTCCGAATCCTATTGATAGGTTATAAGACTTAAAATGAAAACTTGCTCTTATTTTCATCTTTGCTATATAGAATTTATTTATTTATTATATCATCAGCGATTTTATAATACATTACAAAGGTTCAGATATGACTTTAAATGTTTAATCAAAGGATCACAAATGAGGAGGAGAGGGTGTGAGGAGTGAGTAGGAGAATAGAGTTTGATCTATTGATCTACCGATTAATTGATATTTTTTAATACAGAAGAAGAAAATTTACTAAAACTTTAAATATTTTCATAAATTTATGCAATGTTTATACAAAATAAAATTTTTATGTCGAGTTTATACAAATAATTAAGTTTAATTTGGACTTTAACCAATTGATCCTGACTTAAATCGCTTAATCAATAGATCACTGGTGAAGGGTGGGGTGTGGTGTGTGTGGTTGATTAGGGTTTGATCTATTGATTAATTGATCAATTGATATTTTTTATTTAGTAGAAACATAAAATCTTTTTCATAAATTATATGTTAGGTTCATACAAAGAACTTATTTTTATGGAGTTTATACAAATAATAAAGTACAACTTAATCCAAAGAATATAATACTGGGCCATCAGACATCCCTGACAGTTCTGAAAATATCATATTCGAGATCTACAGGTTCACACACATATACAGTGACATCAATATTATGTTATTAACCGTATCTTTACTAACTCTGCGCCGCACCTGATCCTACACCGTCTCCGGCACCGGATCAGGCTATGGTTCATTTGCTCCGTTGCATGAGACTTCTTCCTAAGCTAAGCATTCTGTGATTTTCTTCGAGTTTTGGCACTTTCAAAAGATCAGAAATAGGTCTTCCTGACCAAAATATCTGTCTCACCGACCTTAAAAACCTGTACTTTGACACATCAAATTTTAAGATCTAATGATTTTAGAGTGAAAATTCAAGTCAACTGCCGATATGATTTGGGATTTCCTACCACTCCAAAGCAATAGAACTGTTAAAAACTTTCACACCAACCTTAGAAAGACGTTGTTTTTGTCATTAACTCAAAAGAGAAAAACTCCTCCTGGGTTCGAGACCTTAACCAAGTCAGCTGCAGACGTGACTTGGTCAACTGGACCTTCGAGTAGCCTCGCCGACCTTTGAATCGGATTCCCTAGCACTGGAAATTCATGATTTGACACATCAAGCATCAAAATCTATTAAAGTTAAAGGAAAATTCATGTCAATTGCTGACATGACTTAGATTTTTGATTCCGAAACCATTTAAAACGGTCTCATCGATCTTAGAAACCCCTAATTCGATGCCTAAAGTGTTAAAAACTCTTAAAATCCTGAAATATGCGCGAAAATCTGAAAAACGGGTTCGCATCCTCAAAAATAAGTATCTAATAAGGAGCTAAATAAATAGCTAAATGTACATAAATAAGGAGCCCACGAAGCTAAATAAGGAACTAGATAAGTAGCATCTCGCCGATCGAACCAGCGACACTGCAACAGTACGGGGGCGTAACCTCGTCGTAGACGAGGTTACGTTATAAGAAGGGAGGTTGCCAAATTTGAACGGGATTCGGCGTATCTGAGAAGTACCTCCTCCGAGATCGAACCAGCGGTACCGCAACAGCACGGGGAAGTAACCTCGCCTTAGACGAGGTTACTTCATAAGAAGGGGTTTTACCAAATTTGAAAGATGTAGCTCCTCACAGACCAAACCATCGGTACCGCGACAGCAAGCTTCCGTAACGGAGGCGTATACCAAGTATAAGTATACCAAATTTCATTCCGATACAATGTCTCTAAGAAGTGCCTCCTCAGATATCGAACCAGCTTACTGCTACAGCAAGCTTCCGTAACCTATAACTCTACAAAATTTCAAACCTTTGCCTACTTCCTAACACACTTTAAGGCTGGACGAAAAATTACAACATGGAGGCGGTAGGAGCACCCCATAATGATGAGTCATAACCATGTAATCTCGTCTACTACGATTTTACTTCATCATCTAAGGGGGTAACAGGTGACGTGGAGATAAAAACTCTCAAACCTCCCTAATAGCCCCTACCTAATTTTATTATAACATGATAACCAGTCATCAAAAGTGGGATAACATTTAGGGTGAGGGATACAAACTCAAGAAAAAAACGCGAGCATAGTTTAAAAAATACACACCAAAATGCGAACAATTCGAGCGAGCTTGGAGGCTGCTCATTCAGGATTACTGGCCATGCGAACAAATATTATTTTAGGCTGCTAGCTTAGCTTGCTCAAAGGCAAGCACACATCAAAACGAACGCGATAGCGATCCACCCAATATAAGGTTAAGAATGAAAGTAAATATACTACAGGCTAAACTGGTAGCGCGACGTAGACAGCTATGCGGTAGAAATGAGTTGACAAGCTTCAATACATTCAAGTCTAGTTGTTCTTTTAAATTTTATCAAGACTGAAAATCAACTGATCTGCAAACTCACGAAACTGTTCCACAAGGGCAGATCGCGGTCGCTATCCCGTCCTCATTTACCTTCAGGTTGTCTTTGATTTTTTGCGGATCTCAAGTGCTCCAGAAATCAGCAAACTGACATTAAAACAATTTTATTTCAAATTAAAAAAATAAAAATAAAGTAATAACATTAATTTG
This sequence comes from Trachelipus rathkii, assembly GCA_015478945.1. Taxonomy (NCBI): domain Eukaryota; kingdom Metazoa; phylum Arthropoda; class Malacostraca; order Isopoda; family Trachelipodidae; genus Trachelipus; species Trachelipus rathkii. Next base: position 9,939 of record JABUQX010000241.1, read on the forward strand.
GAGAGAGAGAGAGGAATGAGGAGGAGAGAGAGAGAGAGAGAGAGAGAGAGAGAGAGAGAGAGAGAGAGAGGAGAGAGAGAGAGGGCGAGGTAATGGAAATTAGCGTAATAAATCCCAGTGGTCACAGTTCCACTTCCTACCATCAAAACTTGAATAGTATATATAACTATATATGATATATTATATTAGATATATATATATTATATAAATTAATGAAATATTATATGATTATACTATATATATAGTATATTATATATATCATATATTACTATATATTATATAGAGTATAATATATATAATATATACTATTATATGATAATATTATAATATTATATATATTTATATTATAATAATATATATATATTATAATATATATATAGTATAGATATAAATATATATATATATATAGCATATAATAGATATAGTATATATATATTATATATATATATACTATATATAATATATATAATATATATGACAGATATATATAAAATATATATATATATATATATTATATATATATATATAATATATATATATAATATACTATAATACTTTTCTTAGTTTTCCTCTTAAAAAATTGATTGTTTATCCTTTGTTTTAAGATTTTTAATTTATTAAAAAAGTAGTTTTAGAGACGTGTTAATTTCATATTCCTATCTCTAAGAAAAAAAGAACGTGCTATTATATAGTTACTATATATAATAGTAATATACTATATATATATATATATATATATATATATATTTATTATATTATATATATTATATATATATATATATATTATAATTATATTATATATATATATATGTAGTTTATGAAAAGTTTCACGTCTTTAAATTTATAATAGAATGTAAAATATATCAAAAATATTAAGTTCATTAATAACGTACTTATGATTTGATTCTTCCATCATAGAAGGAGTTGCGCGAGCACCGTCACTATTCACTCACCACCGCATAGAGCGCCACCGCACGCACCGCACCGGTTGCGTCAGGGCACACTCTATTGGAATATAAATCTCCCCTGCTAATATAATAATTATGTTATATTTTCTCATTTTAACAGATGTATTTCGAAGTCCTGGTGGTTTTATTAGGCTATCACAAGTAAACTGTGGAGCTGGTCATGGGTGATTCAAAAAAAAGATGAAGTTTGCTACTGGAAGGCGACAACAGGACGAAGAATAAATATACAGAGATATATAAATTCATTTTGCTGCTTTCTACTCAGGAATGAAAGCAGGTATCGTCAATTGATGGTTCTTGCAAGGCTGAATTCTTCTCTCCGAAGAGAGAGTGGAAGATTATGCTGCTCTAGAAGTTATGAAGGAAAATGAGGATTTATTCTGAAGATGTTCTTGGCGAAGAAGGAAGAAGTGGAAGATTCCTTGGAATTCCTGATAGACTTTGCAAGCTTTGGAGTTAAGCGGCCTGAGTACGGACATACTTTTATATATTAATTACTAAATAAAAAACTCTATATATTATATATAGTATATAATATATATATATATATAATATATATGATATATATATATTATTATATATAGTAGTAATATATATATTATATTAATATATATATGATATTTATATATATAGTATATATATATTATATATGATATATATTATAATATAATATATAATATATATAATATATATATATATATATATTATATTATATATAGATATATATATTACATATATATTATATGATAATATATAATTATATAATATATACTATAATATATATACTATATATTATTATATAATATATATATGATATATATAATATATATTATATATATTTACTATATATATATATATATATATAGTATTATATATATAATACATATAGTATAGTATAGTATTATATATATATATATATATATATATACTATTATATATAAATATATATATATAATCAACATATACTATATTATAGTATATATAATATATATATAGTATATATATATATAGTTATATTATATATATAGTATTAGATATATATAGATATATAGTAGTATATATATATTATATATAATATTATATTAACTTCAAAAGATCGTTTTAAAAAGATTTTTCCCAATTTAATATATGCAAAGTTTAATCTTTGTTTATTTTTTCACTTTTTAGATAAAATTTTAAGAAATTATTATGTTTATTAGTTTAATCAATCATTCTAGTAAATTTCTTTCATTAAAAATAGTAAATGATGTAATTATAAATTTGAATAAATAGATATGACAATTTTTACATATTAAGTTTTCAAGCTTTATATAACTATTAATTATATTATATTTATATTATATTATATTATATTATATTATATTATATTATATTATATTATATATTTATATTTTATTATATTATATTTATTATAGCTACGATATTAATTTTCATTAACATTTTTCTTTACAGTGTGAAAAACAAAAACATGGATATCCTCCAGCATTACCAGGCCATTACGGTAATAGTATTCCAAGTGCAAGTTATAATAGCTACACACCAAACGCTTATCCACCTTTGTCAGGTTACCCAGGTCCAAATGTCGTTGCTCCAAAACCTTCAAAAGGATTATTTAGTAATTTGTTTAAAAATAAGAAGAAGGATACCATTCAGACTTCATTTATACCACCAGCTACTTATGGACCTCCTAAACCATCATATGGACCACCACCTGTTTATAAACCACAAGTTACAAATTATATCCCAAAACCAGTTTATCAACCTCCCGTACCTTCTTACGGCCCTCCTAAACCTCACTATCATCAACCTGTACACAAGATTTCTTACAAGCATCCACTACCTACCTTTGATACTCCAAAACCAAATGATGTGATAATTCACCAAATCAAAGGCCAGCACAGTATTCCAAAGCAAATTATCAATCCAGGAATCCATGCATCAAAGGTTCAACATATTCATACTCATACTCATATTTATCCTCAAAACCAAAACCCAGGATTTGATATTAGAGATAATTATAATCTTCCTAGAGATGATGGTGGTTACCAAGCTGCTTCTCAAGTGCAGGCAGTTAAAACATCAATTTATAATGCTGTTCCATTACAATCTTTTAATACTGAAAAAGTATATATTCCTCAAGCCAAAGAGAAGAGCACATTTACTTCTCCATTTAAACCCAGTCAAGAAATTCCTTTTTCAAACCTTGCAACTAATCAAGGAAAGAGACATATTTCCCAAACCACAAATGCATTTAACAACTTTGGGGTAAAAACTAATCATCTTCAACAACAACAACAACAACAACAAAAACAACAACAGCAACAACAACAACAACAACAACAACAACAACAGCTGCTACAACAACAACAACAACAACAACAGCAACAACAACAGCTGCTACAACAACAACAGCAACAACAACAACAATCATTCCAGACATCCATTAATACTCATCGTCAGCAACAACGACAACAACACGCATTCCAAACTTCTATTGATAAATTAACTGCTTCATTCGCTCAAAATGGATTACAACAGAACGCTTACCCTGAAGATTGTCAGTGCGTTCCTAGACAATATTGTACTCCCGAAGATCTTGTAGCTAGAACAGATACTAATGAAATAAGACACTTATTAGACGCAAGAAACGAACCGTCAGCAGTTCTGTCTAATTCAACTCTTCCTGAAGATTATTACGAGTATGATTATCTTCACAGTGATGTTAACTTCACTTATGATGAGGAGATCGATTTTACCACGGTCGCATCAGAGATAGATTCAGAGGATGAAACAACCACGGAAAATGGTTCAACTGAAGCTACTACTACTACTACTACTACTACTACGACTACGAAACCCGAAGAAAACTCAACAAGAGTTCGAAGAGAAGTGAAGGAAGAAAGCAAGAATGCTACAGAAGATATTCAAGGGGTATGTTTTTTATTCCTTTTTCAATAGTTTTCTGTTAATAATAATAATAATAATAATAATAATAATAATAATAATAATAATAATAATAATAATAATAATAATAATAATAATAATAATAATAATAAAAATAATAATAATAATAATAATAATAATAATAATAATAAAGTAAATAAATAAGTATATAAAAAAATAATACAAATAAATAAATAAAAACGTTTTATTTTTATTTTTTACTATTATTTTCATCTTTCTTATGCTTACGCAAATTGTCATTTTTCTTACAGCGTCAACTAACTGGATTTGCTCCTGGACTCAGTGGATGTGGTCCTGATTACGTTTGCTGTCGACGACCTGTCTATATCGCAGCAAAGAGATCAGACCCGATATGTGGTAGAGGTAATCCTAGTATCCATGGAAGAGTAGCATCATTTGAGTTCGAACAAGGTCAGTCTGATTTCGGCGAATATCCTTGGCAAGCAGCCATTTTGAGAGACGAAGGACCAGAATCCATGTTTGTCTGCGGAGCAACTCTTATTGACGACAGCCATGTTTTAACTGCCGCTCATTGTGTCAACGAGTAAGAAATTAATCCTGTTATTTTTTTTCTTTCTTTCTTAGTAACTGTCTAACTATCTTTCTTTCATACGTCTCTATGACGTATTTTTAATGCAAATGATATCTTCTAATTAATTCAGGACCTTTAATAACTGTAATAAATAGCTTTGATGTTCACCGCATAGAGCATATCCGTTCTAAGACGGTAATTTTAAGGCAAATGATATTATCTTCTAATTAATTCAGGACCACTAATTAACTTGATCATTTTGATTTTCAGTCTAAAGGTCGAAACTCTTAAAGTTCGTCTTGGTGAATGGGACGTCAACAGAGACACAGAATTCTACAACTATGTTGAATTAAGGGTTTCAGGCGTATTTATTCATCCCGAATTCTACAAAGGAAATTTATATAACGATATTGCCGTCCTTAGGCTAGCCAGTTTTGTTGATATCGATTCACAGTAAGTTATACTTTCAAAACTTTTATAAGATCTTGAAATAGCTAATATATAACAGTAAATAGGACACAACCAGTCCACCACCCCATAATATAATATATATATATATATATATATATATATTGTTTATCTTTTCTCCATACACATCTCAAATGTATGTATATAATATATTATAATATAGATATATATATATATATATAATATATAGTACTAGTATAAATTATATACTTCATTATATACTATATACTTATATATATATATACTATGATATTATATAATTATATATTATATTATATATTATATATATATATATATATATATATATATATTATATATATATATATATTGTTTATCTTTTCTCCAGCCCACACATTTCACCGGTATGTCTACCACCACCTAACACCGATTTCACCAACTACCGCTGTTACGTGACTGGGTGGGGTAAGGATGCCTTTGGAGACAAAGGTAAATTCCAACACATTCTGAAGGAACTTGAAATACCTGTGGTAGATCGTTCTAAATGCGAATTCGCTCTTCAAAGCACTCGACTTGGAAGGGATTACAAGTTGCATAATGGATTCCTCTGTGCAGGAGGTGAAGAAGGAAAAGATGCTTGCAAGGTATGAACAGCAATGATACTTTAATATGGAATGGATGGTACATTAAAAAACATGTCACAACTAATGTCACAAGTAAATAACAAAAAATGTCATTACCTAGTTCTAAATTAAATAAAGACATACTATAAACATGTCACAACTAATGTCACAAGTAAATGACAAAAAATGTCATTACGTAGTTCTCAATTTAATAAAGACATATTATAAACATGTCACAACTAATGTCACAACTAAATGACAAAAATGTCACTACGTAGTTCTCAATTTAATAAAGACATATTATAAACATGCCACAACTAATGTCACAACTGAATTACATAAAAAATGTTACTACGTAGTTCTCAATTTAATAAAGACATATAATAAACATGTCACAACTAATGTCACAACAAAATGACAAAAAAAATGTCACTACGTAGTTCTCAATTTAATAAAGAAATATTACTTATAAACAGGAGCTTGCCAAATTTATTTTTCTAAGAAGAGAATAATTGAAATAATTCATTGGAACATTTATATCACTACGTTGGGACATTTTGTCATGTATTGGAATACTACAAAACATGTCAAAACTAATGTCCCAACAAAGTGACAAAAAATAAATGTCACACCATAGTTTTTAACTCAATAAAGCCATATTACATATAAAAAAGTAGTTTCACAAATTTATTTTTCTATTAAGCAAATAATTGAAAAGATTCATTTTGACATTTTTCTCACTTCGTTATGACATTTTGTCACTTTTTTATTTGAACATTTTTTGACGATTCTGACATTTTTATCACTTCGTTATGACATTTTGTCACTTTTTTATTGGAACATTTTTTTTGCAGTGCATTTAACAGTATAAATTTATTATTATTATTATTATTGTTATTATTATTATTATTATTATTATTATTATTATTATTATTATTATTATTATTATTATTATTATTATTATTATTATTATTATTATTATTATTATTATTATTATTATTATTATTATTATTATTATTAATCCTGCAGGGTGATGGAGGTGGTCCTTTAGTGTGCGCCACAAGCAGCAAAACATTCCAGTTGGCTGGTGTTGTTTCATGGGGCATCGGATGCGGGCAGAAGGGTATTCCAGGAGTTTACGTCAACATCCCTTACTATGCTGACTGGATTCGGTCCACAACTAGGATTTAAAACCTAATCATTGAATAATTATTGTTACTATTATTATTATTATTATTATTATTATTATTATTATTATTATTATATTATATTATTATTATTATTATTTATTATTATTTATTATTATTATTTTATTATTATTATTATTATTATTATTAATTATTATTATAATGACTATAATTATTATGATATTATTATTATATTATTATTATTATTAATTATTATTATTATTATTATTATTATTATTATTATTATTATTATTATTATTATTATTATTATTATTATTATTATTATTATTATTATTATTATTATTATTATTATTTTATTATTATTATTATTATTATTATTTATTATTATTATAATTGTAATTTATAATATTAATGTTATTATTGTTACTATTTATTTATTACATTATTGCAGTAACACTTCGGCAAGTTACAAATTTTATACTCATTATTTTTATTATATATATATTTATATATATATATATATATATATAATATTATATAAAAATATATATATATATATAAATATATAACATGCCAGTATTAAATATGTGTTATATATATAATATCTATATGTATATATATTAATAAAATATAATCCAATATTTTATAAAAGGATTTGCACAGCATTATTGTTTATTATTATTTATTATTATTATTATTATTATTATTATTATTATTAGTTATAATTTTATTATTTTATTATTATTATTCATTATTATTATTATTATTCATTATTATTATGTATTATTATTTATTATTATTTATATTGTTATTATTTAATTTTACCATTATAGCTATAAGTATTATATTATAATACAAGATAAATTATTAGTTAATAATTCAAGAGGCTGCTGATCAAAGC
>JABUQX010000241.1:32500-36403 GCA_015478945.1 Trachelipus rathkii
ACTTTAACCAATGAATCGCTAAGATTCAGCACAAACGAACCATTTGACTTTCTTTTCGATGATACCTTTCATTAATTTTTGGAGGTCATAATTCTTGGGGATTAAATTAGCTTTCGGCAATGAAGGTAGAAAAGGCTCCAGGGTATCAGGATTTCCAGGATTTTCCAACGTATCTGCTGTGACCATTCGAATGCCATATCTTATTACCTAGAACCGAATAATGAAAAAGAATTTGAAGAGTAAATAAATACGAAAATTAGGTATATACAATGATAAACGCTGATTTTCAGGTCGTATTATATCTATACAATTACAAGAGAAAATTGCTCAATTATATTAATAGGAAACTTACAATAATTTTAGGAATGGAGATTTTTTTTCATTTTTTTTACTCGGTATAATTTTAAATTTCACTTTATTATTTTTTCACAGTTAAAAGTTACATTTGAAAGATAAAAAGTAAAATTATTTTGAAAAGTTTTAATGAATGAAGTTATTAAAATTATAGATAAATACTGTTATCATATTCTTAGACTAATAATAAAGTATCAACAATAACATAATGCATAATAATAATAATATAATATAATAATTCCAATAATCATAACATAATAATATAATAATAATAATCACGATAATAATAATATAATAAGTAATCAGGGTTGGGGATTTATAATTTATAATATATAAGCCTATATTATTATTATGTGATTATTATTATAAAATTCCTATAATATTATTATTAATTCATTCATTATTATATTATTATCTATTTATTATTATTATTATTATTATATATTAATTTTATTATTACTTATTCATTTACAAAAGTATATTGTAATTCCGGAAAAAATAAAAAGACTCTGAGTAGTTCTAAGCACTCCAATAATTTCAGATAAAGGATCTGAAAAGTTAAGGTCTTACAAAAATATATGCTTAATATTTTTTTTATCCCCAAAATACTTTTATATGATGATTAAAATGTCTTCACATTTCAAATTTAATTAGATTTAGTTTTATTTCTATAACTTGCAGTTTTTTAGATAGTTCCTTTGGCGTTTAATTCTCTATCTTGCCTATTTATTTTGCTAAATCAATAATGAACATATATCAATAATAATGAATAATATCAATTAATCAATAATAATAATAAATAGATAATAAATAAAAATAATACCATGAATAAAATATCATAATAATAAACTAATAATAATAAATCAGAAATAATAGACATTCAAAACTGAGTGATAATAATCAACCAATAAATAGAATAATAATAAATCAAATACTCAATATGTCTTCATAATCAAAATAATAATAATCAGTAATAATATTAAAAAATAATAATGAAGTAATATCATAATAATAATATTAATAAATATTAGATAATAATAATAATATAACTAATAGTAATAATAATAAATAAATCAATACAATAATATAATAATAATCAATACTGAAATCACTGATACTGATCCAATCTATCATACATGATAATATATACATATATTGTAACTGCAGACGCATGAAATACTACTCGGATGATTATATCCAATATTATTTGCCCATGAAGAGCTGCTTTCATACCACGGATATACACACCACTCTTCAATTTGCTGTGTTAAAGCGTATGAGTATCAATATATATATGACCTCGATATTATAATAATAATAATGACCATACTAATATTAATAATAATAATAATATCAATATGAATAATAATTAATAATAATAGATAATAGCAAATAAACATAGCTAATTGTGTAACATGATAAGTAATAACAATGAATATAATAATAATAATCAAATCAAATCCAAAATCAATCAAAATATTTCTCGAAGCACGCTAATGAGATTAGCAATTGTTGTGTTTGACATGTTTCAATATTAATGACAAATGAATAATTAGATTGAAAAGGGCTACTAGGGGAACAGTTTTAGGTTCCATATGAGGCCCAAATAATAGTTAATACGGATAACATTTAGGACAATAGATAAATAGTATGACTATACTGATATAATAATATATAATACATATAATAAATAATTATAATTAAATAATGCTACGCATGAATAACAAATATTAATATTAAAAGATTTCAATAATTAATAATAATATAATAATAATAATAATAATATAATAATATAATATAATAATTATAATAATAATCAAAATAAATAAGTAATATTATAATAAAGTAATAAATAATATATAAATAATAGAATAATAATACTAATAAATATATATAAATAATAATAATATAAGAATAATAAAATATAATAATAATATCACCACAATCCATAATAAATAATAATAATAAATAATATAATAATAATAATAATATAATAATAGAAATCAGATAATAATAATAATAATAAAATAATAAACAATAAAATATATAAATACGATAATATAATAAAATAATAAATAATAATACATAATGAAAGAACTCTAATAACTATAATAATAGATAATATAATAATATGAATTTAGATAATAATAAATCAATCATAATTTAATAAATATAATAATATTATAATATAATAATATAAATAGTAATAATCAATAATAATAATCATCATAATAATAACATACAATAATAATACTCAATAATAATAATGAATAATACTAAAAAATAACTAACTAAATAATATTAATAAAAATAAAACATAAATAATAAAATAATAATAATAAATGCTACTACTAATAATAATAATCACACATATAATATGACAAATATAAATCATAAGATAATAATAATAATATATAAATAATAATAAATATATAATTAATAATAATAATAAGTAATGCTATTTGAATAAATCAAGTAATTAAAATAATCCATATATAATAATAATAATACCATAAGATAATTAAACTAATAATACTGTAAATTAATGATAAATATAATAATATAATCAATAATAATGATAACATAAGAATCCAATTCCATAAAAGGATTTCATAGATTAATAAATAATCGTAAAAATATAGTAAGAATAATGCATAAAACTAATAATAATAATAATAATAAGCAATAATAATATAATAATAACAATATTGCTAAATTCAATGTTATACCACAATACGTAATAAACAGAATAACAGTAATGACACTTGACTAAAGCTAACTAGCTGTATTAAGTGGATGAAGGAAACATTTCACACTTATGATCAATACTGCATATCAAAATGAGTATAAAATAATATAATGATATATATAATAATAATAATTAATATAAATATATATAATAATATTATAATATAATAAAAATAAAAAAAAAATAAAAAATAATAATTTTTTTTTTGTTTTTTTTTTTTTTTTTTTTTTTGAGGTGGACTGTAAAGAGGATCTTCAATAGCATAATTATACGCGGGCTAGAATCGTGTTATGTCAGAACTAACTACACGGGGAAATCTAACGAAAACGGAAAAGCAGGAACAAAGGCTCGAGAGTGGTTAGATTTTAAAAGCATGTTCAGATTTCCAAGGACGGAAAATACGATCGACTAGAAAATGAGAGATGATTCTGGATAGATGATGCTGAGGTGGATGACGGAAGAGGTATAAAAGTTGCAATGTCAGGAAAAGAATTGCTGTCGAGGAGGTCGAGATGGGACGAATACACACAAAGAGATGAACGAACCAGTGCAAGGAGGTACACTGGAACTGAAGAATAAAATGGCAGGTGGGGGACTTGCGACGACGGTAAGAATCGCATGCGTGAGGATTTAGGGTATGACTAGACGCAATCGAGCGGCAGACCGACCTCCAGGAGGCGACTTTTCCTAGACATAAAGATGAGAGACAATCGGCAAGGAGGGTATCTTAGAAATCCGTAAGTTTTTGGGGCAAGAGATCTCCGCCCAACATTGACTGGCGAAGATAGAGGAGAAGCCAG
>JABUQX010000242.1:10000-12500 GCA_015478945.1 Trachelipus rathkii
GATGTTATCAATACAATAGGAAATTCTGGATTTTACTATACAACACAAGCAAAACACTACAACAAATAATAATAATAATAATATAATAATAATAATAATTATATAATAATAATAATACATAATAATAATAATAATAATAATAATAATAATAATAATAATAATAATAATAATAATAATAATAATAATAATAATAATAATAATAATAATAATAATAATAATAATAATAATATTAATATTAATATTAATAATAATAGATGTAAAAATTTGAAACTAAGTTAAAAATATAAATTTAAAAAAATAAAGAAAAATAAAATGTAATAAAAATTATCTAATATTAAAAATCTAATTAATTTAATTACAAAGAAATATTAGAATATTCATTAAATTCTACTTACTACAAAAAATAAAAAAGAATAATAATCTACCGTGAAAACATTAATATTAATGGTATACAATATATTGCTAATTATAGTAACTAATTATAATTACTATAGTATGAATTAGTACTCTTTTGAATATATTCTTATTTTTATCCCTGCGGAATTTTATGTTTGTTATTTATAGTGCAAATAGAATTTAGATATTTGTAATAGAAAATGATGGTATTGTATATCTGAATATAATAACAATAATTAATAATAATAATAAATAATACATAATAATAATAAAATATAAAAATAATAATAATAAAAATAATAATAATATATAAAAAAATAAAATTATATTTTAATACGCAATAATAATAGTTATAACAAGTGACCTTTACATAAAATTCTTACTACTACTCACTACTACTACTACTATAACTGCTACTAATACTACTACTACTACTACAACAAATAATAATAATAATAATAATAATACTAATAATAATAATAATAATAATAAAGAATATAAAAGTTAATAATAATGATTAGCAATACAATAATATAGATATAACAATGACATTAACAAATAACACTATCTACTACTGAATACTACTACTACTACTACTACTATACTACTACTTACTACTACGACTACTTACTACATACTATATATAATATAATAATAATAAATAATATTAATAATAGTAATAATATATATTATTTATTTATTAATTATTTATTATTTATATTATTATTATTATTAGTGTGGAGTGTGAGTGTGATATTATTATTATTATTATTATTAGTGGTATGATTAGTAAAACAATAACATTAAGCCTAAATAAATACACAATAATAATAATATATAATAAATAATAATAATAATAATAAAATAATGAATATAATAATAATAATAATAATATAATAATAAATAATAATATAATATATTATTAATCAATATATAATAATAATAACAATATACATAATAATAATATAATATTATTATTATATTATTATCTATTATTATATTAGATTATTATTATTTATTATTAATTATTATTATTAATTTTATTATTATTATATTATTATTATTATTATTACTATTATATATTATTATTATTATTATTATTATTATCATTATTTATTATATATTATTTATTATTATTATTTTATTAATTATTATTATTTATTACTTATTATTTTTATTATTATGTAATTTATTATTATTATTTATTATTATATTTATTATTATTATTTATTATTATTATTTATTATTATTATTATTATTATTATTATTATTATTATTATTATTATATTATTATTAATAAAAATACACATACTTAATTCACAAGCTTACTCACAAGTCATTGATTCCCCCAATTAGTGAAACTAATTTCACGCCCTACCGTCAAGATTCTCGCCATAGTTGGAATTGGAAACGGTGGGCGAGCAAATGGGGTTGGCCCCTTGTTGAAAGCTCTCTCACTCTCATTCAACCCTAATAATGATGTTATACCGCTCATTTCTCGTGGAAAGAATTGTGTGTTAGGTTGGGATATGAGTCAATTGGATGTGATGGTTGAGGAAAGTAGGGAAACAATGAGGATTGGATAAAACGTCAATGCTTGCTCAGGCAGGTTGGTTGTGAGAGGTTTGGAGCTTTCTAGGGGTGTTATCAGTAAGCTGAATTTCAGTATTTTTATATTTTGGTTGAAAAAGGAAAGGAATGAATAATGTGAAAAATAGTTTGTAGAAATTACAAGAAATAAAAATAAATAAAAGAATAAAAGATAATAACTGGAGACTAGTTTGAAAGGGGGAATTAGGTTTGAATTAGCATAGTTTTGGAGTTGATATAATGATGACACTTGATGAAAGAAGCTATCTTTTATTGTAAAACCTTTTAGTACAATTAAACGTATATAATATATATATATATATATATATATATATATATATTATATATATATATATTCATATTTTATTATATATAATATATTTATATATATATATTATATATATATAATATATAAGATGAATATACATATATATATTTCTATATATATAATAAATATATATATATATAGTATATAGTAATATATATAATAATATATAATATATATATATATATA
>JABUQX010000243.1:0-17500 GCA_015478945.1 Trachelipus rathkii
ATATATATATATATATATATATATACTATATATATATTATATATATATATATATATATATATATATATATATATAAATTAATATATATATATATTAATATATATATATTATATATGATATATATATATATATATAATATATTATTATATATATATATATAATATAATTTATATATATATAATATATATATATATATATATATTATATATATATATATATATAATATATATTATATATATATAATATATATATATATATATATATATAATATATATATATATATATATTATATAGTATTATATATATATATATATATATATATTTGACGCTTATGAGTTTCATGGTGCATATAAATATATGTTTTTCTTAACTTTCTTTTTCATATATTATTAGTATATGATATCAGCAATTAATTAAGATGGGAACGAGAAAGATTACGAAATATGAAAATTCTTAAAAATTAATTAATAAGTAACAAAACCGTTCATTTTGCATGAGGAAAGAAAATCGCATTTTAAGCGCTAAAACGGTGAAAAGGGAATTAATTGTAGGGTAAAAAATAATGTTTTCAGGGTAAAATTCGTTCCTTATGATTTTTTTCTTTCATTGATTCCGTGTAAAATTAACAATACTTATCATAACCTGAAACTAGGATATCCCTAAAACGACCGCAACCTAACCTCTATGGATCGATGATGCAGTTAAAATCAACCTAACATATATGAATCAACGAGCCAAAGTTAAAATTATAACCTAAACTAGACGGATCTACTTTAGCCCGTAACTTTTTTTTCCTCTTGTTTTTAAGTTTCTTCTAAATAAGATTTTTTTTTTTGCATTTTACAAAGTCTTCTCGCTTCTTGGTGGCTGCCAAACGTACCGGATGCTGTAAAAAAGTACGATTTTTATTAAATAATTGGCTTTTTGATCATAGTTTATTTCCCCACTTGAATTTATTGAGCATCATATAATAACAATATATGAAATAAAAATAGTTAAAAAAAAATATAATTCTTTTTGTAACCAAAGAGAAACTATAAAAATATATATATATATATAGTATATATATACTTATCAATATATATATATAATTAATAATATACTATATATCATATATATATATATATATATATATATATATTATATATATATTATATATATATATATATATAATATATATATATATATATAAATATATATATATAATATATATATATAATATATTATATATATATACCTATATATATATATATATATTATATATATATAATTATATATATATAAAGTATATAATGTATATAATGTATATTCTTTTTATCAAAACGGGGGGAGGGGGGATTTTTGCATGTCTTTTATAAATTCTTTCACAAGGCATTATCGTTAATGAAGAAATTTCGTTTTTCTACCAGATGTAAGAATGGTTGGACTATTTGTGTTTTGGTGTATGTTCATCATGATCAAGGATAAAACTTTTCTTTAGTATTGATGATTTTTCTTCAGTCTTTCTTTATCCCCCCCCCACATTTCCCCAGAGGGGAGAAGGTGGGCAACATGCTCCGGAAATAGAATAGTTAAGTAGAAGAACATGACGTAAGTCGAAAGGAAAGTCCCCCCTACATATCCTATCCTCATACCCTTAAGTGCGAGCCAGTCGCAACAAAAATCCATCCCTTAGGGCTTCCACAACACAGCGACTGTGGAATCGTCGTTCCTAAATGAATTTTTTTTTCACTTAGCCGGAAAATTTGATATCATAATTTTTTTTCTACTGGATCTGGATTTTTAATTTTATTTGCCAGGATATAGAAAATAAAGAGAAACATCTTTCTATGGTTAGTACATCAAAATCGCGACCAGAAATAGTTTCCAAAAATAAACGCATAAAATGGTAACCACACGATTATCCTCGTGGAAGCTAAGAGGGGCTACTTTCAAAAATAGCACCTCATCCATCCCTTCCCCATTACCACTTGGGAGTTGACGGCCTCCGATGATGGGGTTAGTGGTCACGGAATTGAAAGGGTCTTGATGTGAATGGTTTTCTTTCTTACTTAAGAAAGGAAAAAGAATCCGAAGTACCATTTTCGCCTCGAAGAAACATTTTGGAACCTCTCCTCTTAAACTTCATTTCTTATTCTTAACCCAAACTCAGGTAAGGTGTTTGAGAGTTCTGACAGTAAACTTGCATCTTGCATCCCTCTTACTGTTATATCCTCAATTCGGACAAAGGCGGGCTGTTGTGCCTATTATGTACGCAATGATGCCGTCTGTTCTCGTGTCTTTGATTTTGAGTCTTTCGAATTTTCTACCATATGGCTCAAACTATCCTGTCAATCTACAACTAAATTCATCCGTTCTGTATATCTGTCTCCTAACTCAACTGACTGTCCTAAATCTTCGACTACTAACACTACTTAAACTTGAAATTAGAACACATTTTTCTCTTCACTTTCGTTCTGAAGAAAATAAAATGTGAAAGAAAAAAAAAAAAAAATCAGCGATCTTTAGTGATTTCCTAATGTTCACCACAGCCAATGGCTTTTCTTTGATTCTCAAGATACTGGCTGGTGCACTTGAGTGCCATTTCTCCATTCAGAATGACCTCGAGCAGTTGGAAATAAACACAACATTCTAGATCTTTCCTTATCCTATTCTATTAAAACTCTTTCCTCCTCCCTCCTCCTCCTCCGCCTCCTCCTCCTCCCTCCTCCCTTCCCCACTCCCTGGCTCCTCCCTCCGCTCCCCCCTCTTTCTTCCCCCGCTGGTTTCTGCCCGATCACCTTCTTATCCTCTGTCATCCTCTTTTCCGATCTCTCAAGGTCTTCCCCGAGAGGGAGAAAAAAAAAAACCCGTCCTACCTGCGAGGGAACCGGCTTATGATACCCGATGCTGCAAGAGCCTGGCAGGACTACGGTCGTATTCTTTGATCTTCCCGGTGGGAATAACTACATTGCTCTGTCGGAGCGACCCGCGTGAGAGTGTGCTTGAGCGGCCCATTACTAAACCGGGTGATTCTATCCGGCATGGGGGCTTACATTTCATATTTTTCTCTTTCAGTAGGCACCCAATCCAATATTTGGCTTCGGGCTGAGGTCCCAATTCACTCCCCAAAAATAGGACATAAAATTCGGAATTTTTTGTAGCTTTTTTTGTCCCTCTAAAACGTGGTTTTTAGTGTTTCTTCTCTGTCTAATAGTCATTCTTTCCAGAATTGTCAATTTTTCAAAACCATGTTTTTGACATTCTCGTATCAACTTCCAGAATGTTTTTCGAATGACTTCAAACTTGAAATGTGCATAGATGAGTCCATTACCTACAAAATGCACCGAAATACCTGTGGGTTTATTGTTTGGAGTTTTGTGCTCCACGTGTTGTCCAATTCAAAAACACACTTTTTTGGATTTTTAAAATTAAAAATGCGATAATTTTTTCCTCCTGTTTGTGAGAAGTGATGTGAAATTTTCAGAGCATATGCAGTCGAGGCAGATGCACATATTTAATTGCACTCGTGCTGTCAGTATCCAGATAGCTTTGGATTTGTTCCTGGAACACAAATTTCCAAAAAGAATTTTTTTGAAATTTGTTCAAAAATTTTCTATTTTGATTATACAAAAAAAATTTATCTAAAGTAAAAAAGATGCATCTCGCCCGACTATACAAGACCTGATAAAATTTTTGATGTTGATCGGACTGAGTATTAAAAAAATATATCAAATTTTCAGTTTTTCCCAAAAAAACAATTTTTGAAAAGGGAAAGCGAGAACAATCCTAAAACTACTGTATATACAAAGAAAACTATCTAAGTAAAAAATGGGCATCTCCCTTGACATATGCCTCTGAAAATTGCATTCACTTCTCACAACCAGGGGAAAACAATTATTCGCCCCAATTTTTTTCATTGATAAATCCAAAAAAGTGTGTTTTTGAAATTGGACAACGCTGAGGCCAAAACTCAAAAAAAATCAAAAAACAACTTCGTGCATTTTGTAGGTAATGACCCATCTATACAATGCATTTTGTCCAAATTCAATATCATTTCGCTAAAAAATGAAATTATTTAACGAAAAATACCAGAAATGCGGATTGTCGGGTTGACATAGCTCGTTGGTCAACTAGAGTACGCGTCTCGTGGCCACAGAAAAAACTGATAATTTTCTCGTAAAAAAGCGTTTATTTCCAGCAACTATTCTGGGGCTTAACACTAAGAAAGAGTACTGTCCTGATGATATTCCTACTGTGGTTCTCAAACTTGTGCTTCCAAGCTTGCACTCTACTTTGGTAAAATATTTTCTGTCTTTATACCTTGGGCATTTGCTTCCTGCTGGAAACTTGCCATCATCTCAACCGCACACAAAGAAGGGGTTACACATTCATTCTTAAACCCCTCAAACTATCTCCTATCGCTTTTAACCCTCGTTCTGTATCAAAATTCTCTTAATCTTGTCCTATATCTAGCAAAGATTTGGAAACATCTCAATTCTTTTCATCTTATCTCTCATCTCTTGCAAGCATTTGGAAGCATCACAATACTTCTCATCTTGCTTGCCCATCTCTAGCAAAGATTTGGAAACTTCTCAGCCCTTCGCTATTTCGGTGAATCTTTTTTCTGGGGAGTTAGACATGTTCGGAAAGCCTTTGATATGATCTGGCATAAAGCTTTGATTTCTAAATTTCCCTCCTTCGGTAATATATCTATCCCGTCTACTTTCTGTGACCTTTCCCATCTGATTTTTCCTACTCCCGTACCCATTCCTATTTAGCAGTAGTTGTAGACGGCCACAGATTCACTTTTATACCTATAAATAGTTTGGTGTTCCTCAAGGGGTCTGTCCATATTTCCTAACTTTTTAACTTTTCATTAATGACCTTTCTCTTTATTACCTCTTACGGGGGGAAGATCCAATATTGCCCAGCGTTCACGCTAAGCCCCAATTTTCGCCCCCAACCCTAAAAAACATAGACATAAAATTCGTAACTTTTCAGCAGATTTTTTGACCCTATAAACACCAAAAACTGAGCTTTTTTTGCCCTCTAAACGTTCGCTTTTAGAGGTGTTTTTGTGTCCGCTCAGGCATTCTTTCCAGAATTAAAATTTTTCCCAAAACCAATGTTTTTACATTTTTTGCTCATTTTTCGTTCCAGAATTTTTTTCGAAATGGCTTCAAAATTTTGAAATAGGCATAGATGGGTCCATTACCTACAATATGAACGAAGTACTTTTTCGATATTTGAGAGTTTTGTTGCTCAGCGTTGTCCAATTTCCAACAAACAACACTTTTTTTTGGATTTTAAAAGGAAAAAATTACGATTAATTTTTTTTCTGTTCGTGCGAAGTGGGATGAAATTTTCAGGGCATATTGTACGGGAGAAGAATTCACATTATATTAGTCAGTTTCTCGTATATATATATATATCGGAAATTCTTTTTTGAACCCAAATTTCATAAAAAAAAAATGTCTTTAAAATTGTTAAAAAGAAAACCTATATTTTGAGAGTACAAAAAAATTATCTAAGTTAAAAAATGCATCCTGAGCCGCGACTGTACAAGCCTTGAAATTCGATGTTGGATCGGATCAGTTGGGGGAAAAAATATATACTAAATTTTTCTCCATTTTCCAAAAATGGCAAACGTTTGAAAAAAGTTGAAACCAAATGGTTTCATAACCATCCCACCTAAGTTTTCCAAGTCCCCAAATAATATTGAGCGCCTTCTGTTTTCAACCACTGCGACGCACGAGTAACTGAAGAGGTGCCTCTGTTTCCTCATGTTAATTGTGTAATATTGGACACTTAATGGATCACTCGTTGTGAGGTACCTCCTTGGTTCTTTTCCTCAGCCAGCATCTGGTTTTGTGGAACCTCCTTGGCCTTCGTTCTATTTTTATCTGCAATAATTCAATCTTCCTCTATTTTAAGTCCCGCGTGTTCCGCCCACTGAGGAGAATTGGTGTGGCAAGGGACAGGGTGGCTTTACTTTTCCATTTTATTTTAATTTTTTGTTTTCCTTTTTGGTATTTTTTTTGTTTTATTTTATTTTATTTTTGCCCCTCCTTTAGAAGAAGCGACCGCCCGTGGGAGTGTTGTATCGTATCGGTGATATATATATATATAAATATATTAATATTATATATATATCAAATAGTAATATATCATATATATATATATGTATATATATATATATATATAATATATATATATATTTATATATATATATTATATATATATTATAATATATATATATATATATATATATATAGTATAATATATATTAAATATATAATATATATATATATAATATATATATATTATTTATATATATATATAGTATATATATATATAATATATAGTATATATATATATATATATATATATATATTATATATATATATATAATACTATATATATATAATATATTATATATATATATATATATATATATATTATATATATATATATATTATAGTATAACAATTGTAATATTATATACACTATATATGTGTATACACATGATATATATACCGGTATATATATATATATATATATATATATATATATATATATATATTATATATATATATATATATACTAATATATATATATATATATATATATATATATTATCATATAGATATATATATATAGTATATTATATATATATATATTAGTTATATATATATATATATTATATATATATATATATATATATATATATATATATATATATATTTATTAGACTATAAATACTACTATATGTATATCATATATATATGATATATAATATATATAAATATATTCATATTATATATATATTATGTATATTAATATATATATTATATAATATATTATATATATATTATAATATATATATATATATATAATATTAGTCTTATATTATATATATATATATATATAATATATATATATATATATATATTAACATAGATATATATATATATTACCGGTATATATATAAATATATATATTAAATATATAGGGACCTGTTATGTTTTTAAGACTCCGTCATTTGATTTTTTTTGTTTTTTTTTTATAAATTCTAAGTATATGATCCTAACAGTCAAATTAAGGGGTGACGGACATGATTCAAAAATATATACGACCAGTTACGTTTTACGACTCCGTCAGTTTCAAAATTTTTTTTTTTGTTTCTTTTTAACTAAAGGAATACCAAGGTGCTGCAGTTCTAAAATGGCCAGGAGTCGGGGTCCTCGGCCTTCCGGGGAACGCCCAGGGTAGGACTATTTCCCCCGGGGAGGGGGTCTCCGGAACCCCCGGCTCTTTGGTATTTGGGTGATGCGCCGGGGGGTTCCTCCGCCCCTCCCTTACGGGCGTATGAAAACGTCCCCCCTGATGATCCCGCAGTGGGGGCTCGAGCCCCCTAATTTTTTGTTTTTTTTTTTGCATTTTTTTAATTATTTTTTTTAAATTTTTTTTGTCAAAAGGGGCCTTTACCACCCGCTGATTTTCCAAATATGTAAGAGTTTTTTGTAAGCGTCTTAGTTTTAGAAATTATTTCCATTTATTGAAAAAATATATCTTTCATTTTTAATTTTCTTTTTTTACCATTTTAATAAGCTTTATTACGCTGATTCCTCCAAATATGCAATTGTTATTTCTGTATAGTGTCGTACTTTTCGAGATTATTTCATTTTCTTTAAAATTTTTATGATTAAAAACATAAAATGTGATTTTAAATAATTCGATTAAAAATATTTTCTAGACTTTTGAAACTCATGTTTCCTCAAATAGATCTTTGTCTTTGGGTTTGTTTAAAGTTCTTTAAAAAAAAAAACAAGACATAAAATAAAACTGATCATGTCGGAAATTTAACGGGGCGAATAGTATATATATATATTATATATATAATATATTATTCTACATTTTTATACGTTACATATCTATGTGTCTATATTATCGGACTATATATATGATATATAATACTATATATAATTTCAGACTGAATTATTCTGTATTTATGAAATTTTTCAGTTCTATGTTGAAATTGAATATAGTTTGCTACTACCAATATATTATATATATAATATATATATATATATATATATATATACTATATATATATATATAGTATATATATATATATATATATATATTATATATATACTAATATACTAATATATATACAATATATATATTTTGCTTATTTTCTGACCTATTTGTTAATAGGAAGAATAATAATATATAAATTATTTGTGATTAAATTATTTCAATAAAATTAAAATTATTATATTCTATCCTCTAATGGCTGGTTCTGGAGCAATGGAAATCTAGCCGTAAATAAACAATTTGGAACCATTCCAATATGTGATGTTTTTATGTGTTTAGATTATTTAATAAAATTTTAAATTAGTTTTATAATTGATGTGAAAAATTTTCAACTGTGTGAAAAGCAACTTATTTATACAATATTTAATTTCTGTAGGCTAATATAACGGATTTTCAACTGAAATATTATTCCTCAGACGCCATGAATTCTTCTGGCTTGCTGGCCCGTTGAGTTGTCGTTTTCAGAGTAGCTTCCCCGTGCGAGTGGAGAGGAAAGCAGTTACATATAGATATTAGTGGTGTTAATTTATACTAAGTGTTATCTTTGTACAAATGTGATAAATTGTGTTATATGTGTTATGTTCAACTTTATATGTTTTAAAGCTGTTTCAGTGATTTTGAAAAGTATTAATATAAAAATTATATCCAAGTGCATGGGTGGAGATCGGCTTCTTTCAGTTTTGACTGCGTGCGCGCAATTATGTCGAGAAAGTAAAGTGAATAATAATTTCTGTTTCTTTATATTATGATAAAGTTAAAGTATTTTAACTTATAGAGGATAGTGGTTTCATATGAAGTGATAAGTTTTAAAACCACTGGGGTAGTTTATGTTGATTTTTTTTGTCTATTTTAAAGTGATAAGAACCGCTCTAGTGCACCGTAGCCGGGCTGGCTTTCTGAGCCGTTTGGTCGATACCGGCATTGTAAAACATAAGTGTATTGAAAATTGTATGTGTTGATGGTAAAAATTGGTGTTTAAATGTTGAAGGAAGGATTAACTTAATACATAACAAATTAACAAATTATTGCAACGGATCTGGAGTCGCCAGGTACATTAAAACAGGTAAATTATTCACTTTCAATTAGCTAGGAGTAATTAAACTTATGCAAAGACTAAGGTTTAAGAATTTTTTTTTTAACAAATTTTTCTTTATAAATACTGTTGAAATAGTATTGTCAATTCATATTTTAGTTTCAGACCTCCCCCACCCTTCCCCAATCTAATTTGATTACTGTCATCCTAGACATATTATATGGTATATCTACTATCAATAAACGTAAAAAATCGAATTTTATATATATATATATATATATTATTATATATATATTATATATTATATATATATATATATATATATATATATATATATATATATATATATATATATATATATATATAAATATATAAATAAATTGGGTCAGTCTTAATGGGCCTATGTGGCTTCTGTCCTCAAATTTTTTTTCTTTTTATGTTCAAGCATCCAAAATTTTACGCCAGTACTTTAAAAAATTTATTATATACTAATATATTAAATATTTAAAGACCAATTATAGCTAATTGGTTTAATATATTTTCTATTCCACACTACAATTTTTTGTGCTTATGTTTCTAATTTTTTTTTTTTTGAAGATATAGGGCTTTAAAGAACTTTTATAAATTTGTGATCATGAACTTTCTTTACAAATTACACAAAAAAAAAGTGAGAAACTACTGTTAATAAATATTTGTTTTTATTATGAAACAGTCTCTAAAACTGATGACTTTATATTAAGTGACTTTAGAAACCTTAACAAAATATATTTTTTTATTGATATATATCAAAAGCAAAAAAGTATAAAAAAATAAATTAAGGGTATTAATATTATAAAGTATAAAAAAAATAATATCAAATATTAGAAACCCTACATTAACGTTTTAAGGCTTATCAATAATGTTCCAGTTTACAGTACTATTAACTATTCTTAATATATCAATAACCTAACGTATATATCAATATTACAATATATCGTTTTTTTTCAGTAATTATTGGTATAGGCCTAGGTAAAAGATTTATATACCTATATAATTATTATATATATATATATATATATATATAGTAATATATATATCAGTATATATATATATATATATATTATATATAAATATAATATATATATATATATTATATCTATATATATATATATAGCGGTCGGGCGGTGAACGGGCCCGCCTCTTTAGGAGGGTGATTCGGTCCACTCTGAAATAAATAAAAAATAATAAATAAAAAAAAAAAAATTTTCGCTATTTTATTAGCCACGCGATACAACCTCTGGTAAGACTAACAAGTCTTTTATTTAGATCATATTTAATTCTAAAATAGGCTTTTTTATATTTTTAAAAATGTTAAGAAATTAGGGTACAAAATTTTCCTTCAATAGAACTTCACTTTTGAAAAAACGTGAGTTTTTTTAACGTTCGTTATAAAATGAAAAATTGGGATCGATTTTAATTATTTTTTCAGTGGATACACCCGAGTATGTGCTTAAACTGGCAAAGTAAATTTTGATCCAAGCAGTATTAGTGGCAAAAAAACGGGGCCTAACTTGGTCCGATTCACCCCGCCGTAAAAATTGATATGGAGGTGGCTCGGACCACCATTGTTTTTCGTATTGTACGTATTATTATTGACATTCTATTACGTATATTAATTTAAATGTAATTAAAAAGTTACTTATATTAAGTGAAAATTTTTTAAAAATGAAATTTTAATAAAAAAAAACGAGTTCAAAAAAGTGTCAAAATTTTTGAATCAATTTGTATTAAAAATTGAAAAACTACAACAAATAACCAGGTGAAACTAAGATAGACTTTATACAGCTTAATGTTATGAAGGATACACACATACTTCTATAAAAAATAATAGAAAAAACACACCAACTTCAAAATTTACAGACAGTCTGAATTTGATCTTTGACTTTTGTTCTCGCTAGACCATCTACCTGAAGAAGCCTCCCCCAACATTAAGAGACGAAAGCTTTAGCCAGTATATATCTATTATATACCTCTGAAGTTCGAAGATAAAATACAGTACTTCAAAATTTTCAATAATTGTTCAATTTGGAAATTTATGTGTACGCTAATAAAAAAGTTATTTAAATTTGTGAATAAATTTTATTAAGTAACCAAAAATAAGGGCAAACATCTTCCAGTAAATATTTACAAAATGTGTGGCTTGGTGCCTTAAAAATTTCCATACTATATTATATATATAGCTATATAATATACTATATATATATATATATATATATATATATATATATATATATATATATATATAGGATATAAATATATTATATAGATAATATATATATATATATATATATATTTTTCTTGATATATTGCCGATATAGTTATAAAAGCTATACAATAATAATTAATTTTTCAAACAATTGGAATTTAAAATTTTTATTATATAGCCTATATTTATATTAAAAAAATTAATATATAAATTAAAAACTTTTAAACAGCTATTTAACTGATAGCTACAGGCTCAACTGTACCATTATTGGTTAAAAAATTATTAGTTTCTAGTACGAGAGAGTTAACTTCAATTACCTCCACTGAGAGAGATGTTTTATTTCAATCCTTCTATGTTATTGCCATTTTTGTTGTTTTTAGTCTAAACAGAGAAAAAAGGTTAAAAATAATATAACCATCAGCTATAATATATATATATATATATATTATATATATATATATTACTTTTTAACACTGTAAAACCTATATTATATAATATATACTATATATATACATATATATAGTATATATATATATTAATATATAACTTAAAAAGACAAAATATAATATATACCGTCAACCGGGGTAATTTCAGAATGCCGGGGCAATTTCAGTGAAATTTTTATTTTTTTTTATTGTATTACAAAAAATAAGCTAAAAGTTTTACAAAAAAAAAAATTTATAATAGTTGTATTACTGCAAGGGTGGTGACAACTGCAAAAAAAATTGTTTTTTTAAAAAACATTAAAATAATAATTAGATTTTTGGATTTTTCTATAAAAAATAAATTTTTTTTTAAATTTGTAATTTTGATTTTATTACTGGTGTGTACGAAAAATAAAGAAAAAATTGGTAAAATTTTGATCACTTACTATTTGATGGTATAGGATTTAAGCTATGGATACATTTAAAATGAGCATATTGATAGCACATTTCATTAAAATGTTATTTAATATTTATGACCCCGGGGCAATTTCAATTTGTATTCCATTTCCCCCCTCACCATTGACTGGGTGGACCAATTTGGACTCGAGGAACCACGCGGGAATCGACTCGGAGCATCAGAACGCACCCATATTAAACATACCTGGGCAACAACAAAAACTTAACAAGTAGCTAAATATTGCGTAAGGCGTTGCCAGATTAACTGAATAAATCAGCTAAGGCTGGCAATTCAGCTATTTATCGATCGTATATATTGCTGCCGCGATACGGCAGCTCATTCCAGCCAGCGTCAACCAAAAATGGGTAAAATTTATATTTTTTTCTAAGGTTTTCTGAAATTGTCCCAAAAAAAAAAATTTTCCTTCTCTTTTTTTAGAATTTTTTTTAAAATAATAGTTATATTTGTATTTTTTTGAATTTCTTTACATTAAGAATGATTGCAAATGCCTATTAATTTCTATTATCGGAATCTAGAACATAATTTTCTGTAAGTCTTGTTAGCTATAGTTTTTAAGATTAGATTACTTAAAAAATCAAAAACAAAGGCTGGAAAAATCTGATGAAATAGCCCCGGTTAACGTATATTATATATATTATATATATATATATATATATATATATATAATATATATATATATATATATATATATATATATATATATATAGTATATATATAATATATATATATAGCGTCGTGCGGGGTGACCAGGCGATGTCGGCCACTATTAGGTATAACTTCATCTCCCCCACTTTTTGTCTAAATAGACTTTTTGGGAATTTTTTTTTTTCTGGAAAATCAAGGCCCTATAATAGGTCATAAGCCACACAAATAAATAATGATGTAATTTTAATAATAATAGTTTTATTAAAGTTAAATAAAGCTCATTTAGACTTACTTGAAGGGGTGAATTGGGCCATTGTGTTTGAATTCCTCTTGTTTATATGTATAAATAATTATATATTTTAGATTTCTATAAATATGCAGTAATTTGTTGATTATATTAAAAACTTAGTAATAAGTAATAAAAATGTCACTAATGATACATAAATAAGAATAAAAAATGTGGTTGGCCCCCAATTGACCGCCATGCGTTGATGGACTGGACAAAGTTTTTGGATTTCATATTTTTCATAGCTATATTTTTAATTTTTTATTTTAATTTTTACTTAATATAAGTAACTGTTTATTATATTAAAATTAGCTATACATAATAAAAATGTCAATAACAATACATAAAAATAGTATATTACCCAATAGTATATTACCAGAATAGTATATTGCCTAAAAAATTACTAGTGCTGTTTTTTCATTTTTGGAACCAGATCTCAGCAGTGGTCGAATTTCAAGCTCTACTCCTTTTGGTTCTGAAAAATAAATAATTATAAATTTTTTTCTTATCATCCGATCAACATAAAATTTTCAAGGCTTCTGTAGTCAGGGAAGATACATATTTTTTTATTTAGATCATTTGTTTGTATATGCAACAGTTTTGCTTCTGGGCATGGGTGGAATTTTCAAAAAAAATTTTTTTGAGTATACAATAATAAATTAATCTAAATAAAAAAGGTGTATCTCCTTCAACAATACAGGTCCTGAAAAATTTGATATTGATTGGATGAGTAGAAAAAATATTTTTGCAATATTTCACTTTTTCAAAAAAATTATTTTTGGAAAAGTGAAAAATTGTAAAAAAAATATTTTTTGCTTGTCAAATTTTCAGGGCATTTATAGTCTGGAGATGCGTCTTTTTTATTTAATTAATTTTTTTGTATAATTTTTTTTTTTTTTTAATATTTAGGCTAACCCATGCACAGAGGAAAACTGTTGCATATACAAACAAATTATCTAAATAAAAAAAAAAATGTGTTCTTCCCCCGGCCACAGAAGCCCTCAAAATTTCATGCTGATCGGATGACCAGAAAAAAAAAATATCAATTTTTTATTTTTCAG
The DNA here is from genome assembly GCA_015478945.1 of Trachelipus rathkii. NCBI lineage: Eukaryota > Metazoa > Arthropoda > Malacostraca > Isopoda > Trachelipodidae > Trachelipus > Trachelipus rathkii. Next base: position 14,256 of record JABUQX010000243.1, read on the forward strand.
AACCCCCAAAAAATTGGGTTTGAAATTTGACCATTGCTGAGATCTGGTTTTAAAAATCAAAAAATGGCAACAGTCAGTTTTTAGGTAGCTATAGGCCATTCTTCGTATAGCTAGTTCAACTTTCAAGTCATTTTGAAAATTGTAGAAACTTATTCTAAAAATGTCAAAGTTTTTCAAAAAATGAAAATACAAAGCAATGCAATATAAATACAATAAAACACCCATAATCAATGTTTTAAGGGTCAGAGAAGTTGCGGTTTGCTTTTTTGTTTTTATGTAATTAATAAAGCTTTTCACTATAAAAGTATAAATGATATTAGACCTACCTACTCTTTTTATTTATAGCAGGGTTTGACCATTAATAAAAAAAACTACCCCACAAAAAAACAAAAAACTCAGTTGTAAGTTGTTTTTTTTTATTTTATTTATATTTTTTTAGCTATTATTTTCAATATTTGAAGTTAATTTTTATAAATTATTATAGGCAATAATAGCAACAATTTTCATTAGTAATGAGTCTAGTTGCATTTTATTCATGACCTGCACTGATATACCGTACAGTATCTTTTAAATATTTGTAATAGCTAGCGTCGGGCTGGGTGACCAGGTCCGCTCTTTAGGAGGGGTGCATTTCAGGTTCCACTCTACAATAAAAATAAAAAAGAATAATAATAATAAAAAAAAAAATTTTGCTCATTTTTATAGCACGCGGAGTAATAAGAGCATTTTATTTAGCATCATATTTAAATCTAGAAAGTTTTTATATTTTAAAAAATGTTAGAAATTACGGTACAAACATGTCCTTCAATAGAATTCACTTTTAAAAATGTGAGTTTTTTTAACTTCGTTATAAAATGAAAAATTGTGGATCGATTTTAATTATTTTTTCAGTGGATACACTCTGAGTATATTAGCTTTAAACTGGCAAAGTAAATTTTTGATCCAAAGAGTATTAGTGGCAAAAAAAACGGGCCTAACTTGGTCCCATTCACCCCGCCGTAAAAATTGATGGAGGTGACTCGGACCACCATTGTTTTTCGTACTTTACGTATTATTATTGACATTTTTATTATGTAGCTATAATAATTTAAAATGTAAATAAAAAGTTCTGATATGCAAGTGATTTTTTTAAAAAAAAAATGAAATTTTAATAAAAACAACGAATTCCTGTTTCAAAAAAAGTGTCAAATTTTTGGCGGAAGAGGGGTGATCGGAACACCTTATTTTCATATTCGTATTTTTATTTATCCATTAGTGACATTTTTATACTTATTACGAATTTTTAATATTGATAAAATAATGATATATTAAGGTAAAAATTAAAATATAAAATTGAAAGTTATAAATGTAAAAGACGAATTTAAACATGATGGTCCGAGTCACCCTCAATGGTGGTCCGTCACCCCGGTCACGGTCGGGGTGACTGAGCGTTATTCAACTTTAATAAAACTTTTATTATTAGAATTACATTTATATTTTTTTGTGTGCTTATGCCCGACTATAGGGCCGTGATTTACAAAAAAAAAAATTTCCAAAAAGTGCATTAGGGGAGAGTCGGGAGACGAAGTTATACCTAAAGTGGTCCAAGTCACCCCGCCCGACGCTATATGAGAATGAAAAAAATTAATTTTTAAACTTCACTACAAATGAATGTATCTTTAAATGGCATTGGACTAGAAGATAATAACTATATTCCCTTATTAAAATTACTTAAATAAAATTTTTTTTTCAGTAAATAATGTAAGAATTCTGTCCTCTGTAGTTATATATAAATGTTACTATAGCATATTTTGAATTTCCATTATTTTTTATAGTATGCAATAAACTATAAAACTAATTTGCGACAATGAATTGAAGTCAGTCAGTGATTGCTTCCCATTTTCCCATTTTATTTCTCATTATTAGTAACTATCTGGCTGTCTTAGATATCTATATATCCTTATAAGTTTTGAACTTTTTCTGACCCAAGTCTTTTTCAAACTTTTGATTAAACAATACCAATAATAGAGAAAATTCTTTCAATTAATCTAGAACTGGCTGGGGATGAATGCAGGGATACCAAAATTGTTAAAACCCATGTGGTAACTTTTTTATCAGTACATTTTTTCAAATTGATATTCATAATATTCCACTATTTATCTGGGCTTAACTTTGAAGCCAGTGATTCTTCGAACGTATGGGCTGATAATAGCCACCAAGGCATTCATGATAATTTTCTGAATAAATTAATTTTCTTATTTCAGTCAATCGGCCTAAATGCTAAAATTATTGATTAATTTTAAATTAAGTTTAGTTCTGGTGGCTTAATGAAAATCAAATCAGTTACAGACTTATAATCCACAGTTTAACTTGAAGGCTGGGAGTTTGAGTTTTAAATACTGCTGTTATCAGCTATCAATCCTATTATGCTTAGGCTATGAAATCTAGTTGGAGGGGTTACAAAAAACAAACATTTATTTAAATTGCGAACCCCACCCGGGGTTTTATTAAAAAAAAAAGCAGATTTAAAAAAAATGGCAATGTTTATTAGCCAATGCAGAGAAACCTTTGACGAGAGTGGTTGGTTCAGAGAGTATTTGGTTGTGATTAATTTGACGACTTCTCTCAACAATTATTTGTTGATGCTTGTCAATCCCAGATTACTGACTGACAAAAGATGCGTTTTCTTTTCTTTACTTTCTTTTCCCTGATTTTGTCATATTGTTTATCTTATATCTATTCCCAAGATTTTATTTTAATTTCATTGCTATATTTTATACAATTCCAATATATGTTTCTTTCTTGTTCCATTCATAATTTACCTCCTACTTCGCTCTACTCTCTTTCCCATTCACCGACGGTTAAAGTATCTTGCACTTCCGAAAATATCACCTAGTTTATTTTCTATCAGTCAGATTAATAATGACTCATTCAGAAGGTAAATTATCTACAGATGAAAATATAAAACAGTAATTTCTTTCTTTTGAAAAAGTTGCAAAACCATGCGACTTGGTAGCTGTAGCAAGCAACAAGGAGGAGGTTTTATACACCTCTTGTTAGGCTCATTAAGTTAGAGAATGATTTACAATTTACTCTTCATAACGCTAATGCTGGAGTGACTCCAATTCTGTATTGGACTGCCTGCTGGTCTGCAGCAATAATGGTTCTTTATTGCAAATTACTTCCCTATATCTATATCAAAGTCTATTCTTAAAAGTCAAGGGCCAAAGCAAGAGATGAAAACTACCAGAAATGGGGGAAAAAGG